>JAANDH010001483.1:0-48856 GCA_011799765.1 Nymphaea thermarum
CAATGCGTCCTCGCCCTGCAATTCCCATGGTAATTGCAGGAGACCACCGTGAATAGTTCTCTTTGTTAAGTTGAACTGTGGTAACCTGAACCGGTACATGATCGCTCCGTGCAGACATAACATTAGGTAGGTCGGTATTGACGGAAGCAGAAGAAGACGAGTCAGCCATAAACACAGATCAGAAGCAGCTGTGACAACAAGCGGTGGAGAACAAGCAACAGCAGCAAAAGGGAACAACGACTGCAGCACAGAACAGCGTAGGAGACAAACCAGGGGCAAAGCTGAGGACGCCGGAAACATCAGAAAAGGGTCGCCGGAAAAAACAGAGAGGGTCGCCGGAAAAAGGGAACAAACCAGAGGACGATGAACAGTGCTCTCAGCGTCGATAGACTAGGCGATGGCAGACCAGAACCCCACAGCGCTTGAGTCGCAGGAGATTCCAGTGCAGAGACGGGTGCAGGCGGTGACTGAGAGCCTCAGGCGGCAGCAGAAAGGACTTCGCCGGAACCTAATGCTCAGGCGGCAGCGGAAACAGCGGCAGAAGAGAGCCTCAGGCGGACAGGCGACGCTGGACGTTGGTCTGGCGACAGGCGGCACTGAACAATGTGCAGGCGGCGAAAAAAACGGAGAACTCAGGTCGTGCGACGATGAACAGAGGGACGCCGAGCGGACTCAGGTCGCCGGAAAGAAGGGGTATCGCCGGAAGCAACGGTGCTGACCTGAGGCAAAGCGAGGGAGGAGCGGCGCTGAACGCTGGGCGTCGGGCGCTGGGCGTCGGGCGTCGGGCGTCTGAACGTCGGGCGTCAACTTGATCCGTGCGATGAACAGTGAGCAGAACGTGCGAGGATGAACAGTGTCGGATGATGATTTCTCCAACACGAACCAAAAAAACGAATAATGTCGGAACTTCACGGCTCTGATACCATGTAGAATAAAAATATGCACGAGAGAAGAAGATCACACACCAACGTAACGTGGAAAACCCTCAACACGAGGGAAGAAAAACCACGGGTGAGGAGATCTGACGCGCACTCGCAGCCAGACACTCTCTCTCTTCTAAATTTCATTAACACAAAGAGATTAGGGTTTACATGGACTTAAGTAGTCCTAAGGGTAGACCGGATATGGATCTAGATCCGGACCCGTACAATAGAAGACCCGTCAACATAAACATATCTTAACAATTTTCCCTGTCTGAATTTTCTGGGTGGTTGCTCCAATATACACTTCTTCCTTTAAGTCTCCATGAAGAAAAACACTCGTAATATCCAATTGTCTTGTCTTCCATCCATGATGAAAAATCTAGGGTAATAATATGCGAGTAATGTCCATCTTCACTATTGGGTTAAATGCCTGATCATAATCCTATCCATCTTCTCATGTGAAACCTTTTGCAACTAGATGAGCTTTATAATGATCAATAACCCCATCTAGTTTATATTTGATCTTATAAACTCATTGTGATCTAACAACATTCCTATTGGGTGGATGAGGAACAATAATGTTTAACATTGATGCATGGTATCTGTTTCTTCATTTATAGTATGAAGCCATCATCCATCGGAAACAAGTACAACTTGGGAAAAAGATTTGGGTAATTGGGTTCGACCTCTTTAACATGTGACAAGGACAATTTTAAAATCCATAGAGAAATTATTATGATTGACCTATCATTCAATAGGATGTTGAATCCTCATTGATCGCTTGACAGGAAGGTAGGAAGAGGAGAAAATCAGATGGTGAATGAGGAGTAGATGAGGGAGGCCCTTGTCCTCTATCAATAGTGGAAAAAGATCCCTCATTCCTCCTGTATACCTATCCAATGAATTTGTCAATGGTTGAAGTATGTTTCCTTTTTTTGAAATTTTTATCTCTGATGTAAATCACATGATCCATGCATATATCAATTTGAATATATATCCTTTTTCTGTCTTCAAAATTATTCTCAACAAAATTAACATTTCTCATAATTTTAATTCGTCTACCAGCCAGGTCATGATACATATGTCCCTTGTAATTATATGCATATGCAACAAACTGACTTTTTGTTGCCTTAGCCTGAATGTTATTCATTAAGAAGAACCAAGATGAATGTAATATGCACAATGAAAAACGGATGAATGATCATAACCTGGATGCTTCTCAATAAAACAAAGTAGGGTGGTCTATTGTCTAAAATAGCCGTAGGTAGATGACTTATAATATGGATTGCAGAATGAAAACTTTTTGTCCACAAGCCCATGAGAAGGCAACTAGCAGCATTATGCTCATGGTGCTCTTTATGCAATCTCTTTACCTTGTCATTTTTGTTAAGCTGTATGCAAAAAAAAACCCTACAATTCATCCCATTATCCTATAGAAAGTTTACAAAGTCTTTGAGAAGAATACCCATCCCCACCATCACATTGGAATGTAGGACTTGTGGATTTGTTTTTATGAAATAAATACTCGTGAAGCATGAGAAATTGCCATAAAAAGGGCATGAGAAATTACCACACATCTGAATAAACAATTTCAAAAGTTTGTGAAGTTCTTTCCTTTGTGTATGGAACAGAAGAACATGACCTATGTCACATAGGTACGGGTACGGGTGCGGGTACGGGTACCGGTATTGGTACGGGTACGGCCATTTTCAAAAAACGTGGGTACGGGGGTACGGCCGTACACACGGACATACATACATATATATATATCAAAAAATTTTAAACAATAACAAAATGCTAAGGGTGTTCCTTTAAATACATTTTTCTTGAATGTTTCTGATTTTTACTAGTTTTTTCTGATTTTTTCTGATTTTTTTTAGATTTTTTTGAATTTTTTTTATTTTTTTTATTTTCCCGCCGTACCCAACCCCGTACCCGTACCCGTACCCGTACCGTACCCGTACCGGTAGGGTACGGGGCCCTCCTAGCCGTACCCATGTGACTAAGAACATGACTCAAAACAATTGACAGCTTATGGCTGTGCTTGGATGTCCCATTTAAATTAAATACTAAGACCTTTCAAGGCAAATCCAAGCTAAATTAAATAATAAGACCATTCAAAGGCAAGTTAAACAAAAATTTAACTGTAGTGACGAAGACATGAATGCTAAAAGGTAGGTTTATTGCATCTACCCAGATTAGAACACTAAGACTCTGGCAATATAGACTGAGAAGTAGGTTTTTCAGGACAGGGTGTACAGAAGTAGTAGGATTCCCCTAGAGAATACACATATTCTTGCATTGCTCCCCTCTAGCAAACCTCTCCTTTGTTTGTAAATCCTTGAGATGCATAGATGATGGAGTAACTACAACAAAAGAGTTAGAGTTGTCAACAAGTTTAAAAACTGAAATGGTATCCTCTTGATGTGTGGAGCATGAAGGACATTTAAAAGGTTCAGCGATGAAACAGATATGGGAATAGAAACATCTTTTTATGTGTGTGCAGGTAGTCTGATTTGGAGAACTTTCAAAAAAGTATGTAAAAGTTCAGGGGGAAAAAAATCAAAACACTCGCCTGTGCTTAACGGATTCATGAAAACATGCTTTGTAGTTTGGTAATTCAACGTCGTTTTAGCCATGGGCACCAACACATTTCATCTAAAAGAGGGATGTCTTCGAGAATTTATTTCTCAACCCAGAACTGATCTTCAATTTATAAAACTTGGACATGTTTCTGTTGATATTTCGAATCTTTCGCATGCTTATTGTATGTCAATCTTTGTTTGTGTTTCTGAGAATATAATGATTGTCAACTTAT
The DNA here is from genome assembly GCA_011799765.1 of Nymphaea thermarum. Lineage (NCBI taxonomy): Eukaryota > Viridiplantae > Streptophyta > Magnoliopsida > Nymphaeales > Nymphaeaceae > Nymphaea > Nymphaea thermarum. Next base: position 3,742 of record JAANDH010001483.1, read on the forward strand.
TTTAGTATACCTGCTTAAGCTAAATCCTTTTCACTCACAGTTTCCTACTCACAGGTGATTAAACTTACTGCTCCACTTCCTGCTTTACTCCAGACACAGCAAGAGCATAATTGTGGTAGCAAGGCGGAAGAACTACTTGTACCCTGAAGCCTCTTGTTTTCCATGTTTGAAGGGGAAAGAAACAAGGCTTGTGTTTAGGTATAAGACCTTCAAGCAACAGAAGGTCAAGAATCCGACATCCCAGGTTCATCTCTGTTGGTATGATGAGGTAAGGATCTGCCTAACCGCAGCTTGCCCATCTTGAAGAAAATGGCTTGGGCATTCATGAATTGTTTACTACTGTCGAGCAATTATTGTTCTTGTGCAAGGTTTTCATCACTAAGGGGCACAAAAATGGGATGAAAGAAACAACTGGATTATTTATGTCAAACTGGTCGGACCCATAGTAACTTCTTTCTTTTTGATTTGCGATGTTTGTGGTGCCTTTACTCCCTTTATCAGCATGATGTTCATTTATCTGCTTATGTTTTTATCTTCGTTTTTTTTTTATGAGTGAAGCAATCAAGTTTGTTGGATGTGTTGGAACTTATTGAGTAGAAAGGACGATGTTTATTATTTCATTTTCTTTTGCCCGAGTCCAAGTCTTCAGGTGCCTCTTGTTCGTTGGAGAATACCTCCCGTCACTTTTTGAGTTATAGCAAGTTAGCCGTACACTCTGTAGAAAAGTGCAGGGAGCCCCAGTTTTCTTCATGAAAATTGATTTAATCAAGCCAAGTGATGTATCTTCCATTATAGAACTATTATTAGTATCAGTATCCGCTTGTGTCACATTTGGAGGATGATGCGGCCTTGTAGTTGTATTAATCTTGATAATCTTATTTGACGATCTTATAGTTTTAACTCTGTATTGGAACATGTTGTTGACATATTTGCAGAAAGTGAAAGTACATCCCAGGGGATGAAGGAATGAATGAATGAAATATGCATCTTTTTCTATGCTTAGAGGTCTTGCATCCGTTGATGGGCGAATAGATAGCTTATAATCAACTTCAATGTCAACCACATCAAATTTCAGCACTTACCTTCCATTTAGTCGTTGCTTGTGTTTAATGACTCTTTTTCTCTCTTTTTCCTGATCCAATGAGGATTACCTTTCTGCATGTTCACCTGTATCTTAGGAGTTATGGATGTATTTTTCTTTGCCTAGTCGTTTGATATCTCTTCTCCGCCCACCCCCCACCCCCAAAAAAAAAACCCTAATAATTCTGAATTGGTGCTTACGGTTAAATAGTTAATCAATATTAGTTTTCTTATAAAAAAAATTAATATTATCCTGCTTGCATGGTTGAAGTAAAGAGCTTGCTTGGGGGTTAGGCTCCCTACCTTTATTTCAACAAATGATTATATGCAAGGAAAGGCCAGAAAAAAACCTTAACAATGAACACAAAAGAATTGGTCTAACGCTTCAACAAAAAATTGTTACAGAACATAGCCTACAAGTTATGTACTTACACATGAACATAGCCTACAAGCTATGTATTTACACATTCAAGTCCGCCAAATAGTCATGAAGGTCATTGGCATGATCCATAATGGGCTTATGTCAGTTGTAGCAGCACCCTTCTGCACAAAAACTCACCTGAACTTGATCAAAACGCCTGCTCCAACCTGCATTTAGCCTTCACCATTCCAACCATTGCTTAATTCTCCTCTCAATCTTTGATAGGGGAAAAGATAGCATAGTCACTGTCATATTCCATATAGAATCTAAGAATACACTCCACATTTCTCGTTCGTGAATCCTTTCACTATTCTTATTTCTCTTTCGTGAATCCTTTCACGATCCTTGACAATCACCACACAACCCAGTTGCCCATCATCGTTGACTCTAACAATGTTCATTAACCGGCCATTTTTAGCCAATCTAATGGTGTTTTTACAGTAAATTACAGTACTCATCCAAATTCGTAGATTAATTTTTGTCTCAAGAGGCCACTTGACAAAGCAGAAGCTATCCATATAGCTCCTTCAAACCTCTCTTTTGAACCTACTCACTGAGGTTTCAATACTATCATGGAAACTTATGTTCTTGAGACGCCACATATTCCAACAGACAATTAAGGACATCCTCTAGCACTAACACCTCCACTTCCCCAAGATCTTTGCTTGCAACCATCTTTGGAACCCATATAATCTCACCTTGAGGGATCAACCAAGCTTTGGAGTAATGTATCTTTAAACTTCCTTTGCTAACTTATATTTTATCATGACATGGGCATTCGTCTCCTCAGCACATCGGCACAAATAACAATGGTTAGCTAGCTGAAGCCCAACCTTATGGTTCCTGTCAAGGGTGGGGCGCATACATTCACAAGTGATGTAGAAATGCCAGCAACTCTTGGATGGAGGTTGGCTAGTACATAATTTCTTCTGCCACCATTCTCTAATACCATTTACTCTACACTTCTTGATAATCTCTCCTACCTGAAGCTCTCCTTGCCACCCTCGCTCCAAATTGAAGTGTCATTGGCATCACGTAACTGAATGTTAGCAATAACACTCCAAAATGCATGGCAAGAGGAAGGGGCTTACTTTCTTGGTTAACACAAAGTTGCTCTTGAATATTGTTCTTAACATCACTACAAATCATTGTGCATCCATTTCCATCGACTCTGTGGAGGAGGACTAGCCCTAGCTATCGGTTAGTTCAAAATCTTATTTTTTCTCTATTTCCTACTTTCCATTCAACTTTGTTTTGAATCCAACTCCATCCCCACTGCAATCCCTTTCAGCCCCAACTTTGATTAGGGGATCTTTTGAGTGTCCAAAGACTATGAGAGATCAAATATTTTTCCTTAAACATGTTAGTCCAAGGATCCCCACTAGTCAAAGACGACTACACCTACTAGCAAGCATCGTTCTGTTCACTTCCTCCAGCCTTCTTATCCCAACCCCTTCTTCCTCTAGAGAAAGATACAGTCTCTCCCATTTAACTAAATGCATATGTTCATAGCTTTCTTCCTCATTCCATAAGAACTTAATACAAGTTTACTCAATTCTCCTTAATACGATCTTAGACAATCTAAAGGCCATCATCCAATAGTAAGGCAAAGTTATCAACACATACTAGATGAGGCATAGCCGGCCCACACATGACAAAGTCTGAGCTTTCCATCCAGCCAACCTCTTCTCCATCTTAGTGAGAAGTGGCAAACAAAGATCTTTCGTGAGACTCTCCAAGAAAAGAGGCAACCCAAGATATTCCGAAGGGAGGTCCCCAAATGACCATTGTAAAATACTTTGAATTTCTCCCATGTGGCAGTCGATCGTGGTTCTAGCAAAAATCTCAAACTTGTGCTTATTCACCTTCAAACCAGCAAAGCATTCAAAGCCCTACAAAATAACTTCTATCGTACTAATAGTTCTCTTTGAGACCTTAACCACCATTATCACATTGTCGGCAAACAATGTAGCTTGACCATTAAGCCTCACATGATGAATTTTAGGGATAGGGATATTTTTATTAATCAATTTTTTGACAAGGCATCTATTGAACATTTTCATAACAAAGAGAAAAAGAAGGGGAACAAGGGATTCTTTGTCGCAGCCCACGTCTCCCATCAAACTTCTCTCCCGTCCTACAATTCACAAGAATCAAATAAGACATTAAGGTTATATACTTCATGATTCTATCAATCCATCTTAAATGAAACCCAAAAAATTGCATACTATTGAGTAAGAAAGGCTAGGTGACCATATTATAAGCTTTTCATCAAATCAAGCTTTAAGACAACAGCCTCCTTTGTCCCAAAACTCCTTAGAATTATTAATTTCGTTAACCCACATGATGTTATCATGGATATGTTTCCCTTTCGAAAATGCTATTTGGTTAACATCAATAATATGGCTCAAGGTTCCCCTCAACCTATTCACAATAACCTTCGCGACGATCTTATATATAGTGTTTCATAAGGAAATGAGTCTGAAATTTTCAACCTTCTTGAAATTTTCTTTCTTAAGGATGAGAATATCATAGTTTCATTAATACTCTTCACCATGTTTTCAGAGGAGAAAAAGTTTTGCATAGCAATCACAACATCAGCCTTCACCATTGCCTAACACTCTTGATAGAAGTAATTAGGGAATCCATCCGGACTAGCTTGCATGGTTAAGATAACAAAAGGACGAATTTGCCTTGCAATGGCATTAGTCATATATTTGTCAATCACAGTAAGGCAAGAATGAAGCAGTCAATTGCCTCTATGGACATTACCTTTCCTGCCAAAGGAGAATAGTGATATTTGCTAGTGTTCTTTGAATGCAGGGTTAACTCTGCTCAAGGGTATACTAGATTTTAATGATATTGATGGATTGGATTTGAATATATATTGGTTTTGAATCGGATGCATATCTTATCATATCCATTTTTTTGGATATGTATACATTTGGATTTGAATTTAGACTTGTATTTGGATAAAATAATTGAATTCTTATCTGAATCTGAATCCGACTTTAAACCAAATCTAAAGTGATATTATCGGCATTGAGTATAGGATGTTTATTGAAAAACATATCGATCCAAATCAGAATCCGGCCGATAAATTAAAATCCAAATATGTCCTGAAACTCCATATGAATTATTAGTCAGGTATCAAATTTGTATTTGATATTCAATCTGTTCTATGTAGTTCCGGATCTATCCATAATGGATTCCCTACTTCATGTCCCCTACAAAATGAAAGGTTGAACAAATAGTTCTCCTAGGAATGTTAGGTTCTATCAATGAGTCAATTAGGCTTGGCCCCTTTTGTTGGGTACCTTGGTCTACTACCCTGGAAGCATCATTTTGGGTTTTACTATGACCATGCACAAGTGGCTACCTCGAAACCCAGAACTCCTTGTGCACTGAATTAAAGCTGGGTGAGAGGGCGAGATTGCTCTCTTATAACAAGGCATGGATTCCATGAGGGTGTCTCTTCTTAGGTGCACTGACGTTTGCCCTTTTCATTCTAGTTATCAATGTAGTAAGGAATGAAGAAGATGGTTTCTAATTATTATGACTTCCCTCAGGAAGGTTAGCACATGGCCATAGGGTGCTTGGGGTGACATGGAAATCTTGGAAAGTTGAACCTTGGAAATCATACAAAATCAGTTTATATTTGTGACATTTATAACCTGCTGCAATTGCATGCCAAAAGTGCAACTAGCTTTAGCGTGACAGCAAGAGATACATGGATCCATGGGCTTTTAGTTCATGTCTCTTCAATTTTCTGACGTTACAGGTAATGCATTTCTGACCAATTGATTCTTTGTTGAGCCAAAACATTCATTTTTGCTATACTACAATAAGATGGTTCAATAAAAGGTCAACCCTAGTGTCCCGTATCAAGTAAAAGTAGGAAAATGAAATAAAATAAAAAACCCTATTTTGGGTGCATATTCTTGATCCACATCTCAAAATGCCCTATAATTCCGATTCAGCATACTACAAAAAAGTGTTGGCCTCTATTCCTGACTAACTTTGCTAAAGGTCCCTTCTACTCCCTTGAGTAAATTGGATGGTTATTTTGACTGGTCATGGGTCATGGGTCTTGGCTTTAACAGGCACACAGTCCCATGGCTTGGTACTGTGGGTAGGACTGATTTCAAACCAGTGTTGTAGATCCCTCGGTTCCTGGATGTTGTGGTGTTCAAGAACTAGGTGCTAATGACATACTAAATCATGAGATGAAGAATCTGCTAGATTCAACATGGAAAACTTGCCAAGACGCATTTATTGGTTTAAAGTGGACGGAAGAAAAGCAATTGATGAAAAGTTCTGATTTACATGTCTAATTTGCAGTAATGAGTACGTATCAGTAAGTGTAGGCAGGATGGTGGCAGATTGTCTCCATGTGGAGAAATCCAAAAGAGTAATTAATGCAGTGTGGAAGGATAGTATGGAAAGAAGTTTACAGGTTCAGATACTGAGGTTAAGGTGCGGGGAGATGAGGCCGAAATGAGTGTACTTTTAATTGGAGTTCTGTGATTCATGATGAGAGAATCAGTTATATAGAGTAGCAAAGGATGGAAAAGAAGGTTGAACACCAGAAGCAGGAGCTGGACGGCAGCAGAAGCATTCTTCGAAAGTGGGATTGGCTCAGTGCGCTCTTACGTCAAGATAACAGTGACAGTGCTCGACATGCTACAAACACCAGAAGCAGGAGCTGTACTTTCTAGATATGGGGATATGTAAAAGCTAGAGACGGGCTAGTCAATTACAGTTTCTGTTAAAGTGTCAATTCTTTTTCTGTTGCTGCAATGTCCTCGAGCAGCACTGCCTTAGCAGCGCATTCCCTATCCTTTACATGTGTAAATCATTTTTTGACAATAAAATGAAGGGGGTCTAACTTCCAGCCGTTTTTTTAATTGAAAATCAGAACTTTCCAAATAAATCTATCCTCTCATCCATGTTAAGTCCTCCTAACAAAAAGTGAAAGGATACTAGTGGAGGGAATAAAAAGAAAAAGAAAGCGAGAGAATAAAGGGAGGGAAAAGGAAATGGAAGGAATGGTGTTTCTTTTTCTTCACAATCCCTTCATTCTTGAAAGGATTGGAAATACACTAGTTAGTCATCTCCTTTCTCTCTCTTTTTCATTTCCTTTCATTTGCACCCAAACAAAACTTTTTATGTTTCGTTCCTTTTTTTTCTTTTTTAATTAGTCATCCAACAGATGCTATCTTTCGAATTCCTTTCTCATTTTCCCTCCATTCAAACAGGGGGGTAAGGTCATCTACCAAAAGAGTCAACTCTAAATACAAACAATAACTTTGATTGCATTCTATGTGTAGAAATATTGGAGAACAAAGAAGAGAAGATAGAAGCACAAGTTTAACATGGAAAACCCCTCAAACACAAGGAAAAAACCACGGGTGAGAAGTACGGTGCCCACTAGCAGCCGTTGCACTCTCTCTTTAAAATTTTTTATTTAAAAACAGATTAGGGTTAAACACCTCTCTTCAGTGCATGGTAATCACCTGCAACTTAAGAGGTGGACGGGTCGAGTTTGGACCCACGACTCATCCAGATACATGTTTGCCGACAATTGACACTCCCCCTCAAGTTGATCATACAGGTCTAACATGCTCAACTTGCTTCCATTCTTCTTAAACTAAATAGAAGACAAAGTTTTTATCAACACATCTGCAACTTGATCATCAGACTTCATATATGGTAGGACAAGTTCATTGGAATCAATTCTCTAACAAATGAAATGTTGATCAATCTCCACATGTTTGTTCCTATCATGTAACACAGGAATGTTTGCAAGGTTTATTGTAGATTTATTATCGTACTACATTTTCATAGGCCCATCAATTTTAATCTTGATATCATCCACCAACACTTTTAGCCATAGCAATTCATAAACTCCCATAGCAACAACGTGATACTCAGCCTCGACAGTCGAGTAAGAACAAACGTCTTGTCTTTTTAATTTCTCCATACCACCAAGTTGCCTCTCAAATAGACACAATAACTTGTGCTAGACCACCTCGTATCAATGCAGTAGACCCAATCAGCATCAGAGTATTCCTCAATGTTAAGCTGATCTTGTCTCACGTATAAAGGCTCTTACCATGATTCTTCTTCAGATAGCACAAGATCTTCTCAGTAGCCTTCCAATGAGCATTAGTAGGAGCATGCATGAACTCACTTATCACATTCACGACAAAAGTGATCTTGGGTCTAGTGAGTGTGAGATCAATCGTCCTCTCAGCTAAACGTTGATATTGCCCTTTAGCTTCATCATCAAGCGACTTCCCATCCTTGATACTGATCTTACTACTGACATCCATTAGAGTAGATGGTTGTAGGTAGCCAAGTTTCTCAGTCTCCTTCAATAGATCAAGAGTGTATTTCCTTTGATTTAGGACAAAGCAAATGCTTGACTTAGCCATTTCTAACCAAGAAAGTATCTTAAGTTTCCAAGGTCCTTGAGATTAAACTCTGAAACTAACATCTTTTTCAGCACTGTAACATCTTTATCATATCATGTAACTATCATGTCATCCACATAAACTGAGAGAAGAGCAACCTTGTCCATCCTCCGATATCATGTCAGCATTCATATCACTTTTGATACCTTTATCATGTTCCTCACACATGGCTCATCTGAGGGTATCTCGAGATTGGGATTGGTGTCTTCATTCTTTTCATCTTCAATAAGGTGCCTCCTCGAGTAAACTTGTCCAAATAAATGATCACACTACCCTTCACATTGCCTTGTAGTACTCTGTGGTTCATTTTCATTCCCAGATTGCTCGGTCACATCAGCTTTTCTATGTTCCCTCTTATAGTCCAAGAAGTCAGCAAACTGAATTTCTTGCAATTGAGAATGCTCTTCCTACTTTCTTTCCAAAATCTCTCCCTAAAGAGGATTTTGCTGAAAGTAGAAATATGGTCAAAGAATGCACATTCTTGGTCACATAACAATGTCCTAGAGAGGGATCCAAGCACTTATGCCCTTTTTGTGTAGGAGAGTAACTCAAGAACATGCCTTTAATGGCCCGATGATCTATTTTTTTGACATGTGGACGGTGATTATGAATGAAACAAACAACCAAATACATGAGGGGGAAGGGTGAAAGGACTCGAGCAACCATTAAGGAGTCTGCTCATTCAACACACGACTAAACATATGGTCGATAAGATAAGCACTGGTAAGCACATCACCCCAATATTTCTTAGGCATATATCGCTGAAATAACAGGACTCGAGTGACATCAAGCAAGTGAAGGTTCTTTCACTCAGCAACCCCATTTTGAAGTAGGGTGTAAATATATGATGTCTCATACACAATTCCCTTTTTCTTACTCCTTTTCTGAAAACACTTCTGGTCATATGCACACTCCTACTTATCTTCGGAGTAATAATCTAATTCTTCCCATTTCGACTTAGGGAAGCATAGAATTCGGCCACAGTCTTATCTCTTTGCTGAAGAGCAAATATATCTTTTATCAATTGATAGACACGAACATCTTTCTTTTGTTGCCCATACATCTGCTCAATGACAACCCACATATCCTACGCAATCCTTTTTCGAAGAATTCATGACTGAATTTCATTAGCAACAGAGTTGAAGATCTAGGTTTTGACTTGATTGTCTCTGATGAAGAGTGTTTCTGCAATATTAGAAATTTAGATATGAGGTTTTTAAATATTTTCTTATACTAGTTGGACTATTTTTGTAAATTCTGTACCGCCAGCCTAGGGTTACGTTAATGTGAATACTTTTTGGCTCTCTCTCTCTCTCATCGTAACATGGTATCAAAGCCTTCTCTTGTGCCGACAGCCAAGTGAGTTCTCCGGTGACCTCTTCCTCTGGTGATCTCTTCCTTTCTCTCTCTTCTCATCACCTATCTCTATTCTCTCTTACCACCCAATAAGGAGACGGCAAGAGAATAGAGGTTGGGTGCGCTGTGTGGAGAAGGACCTGATCACACCTATGTGGAAGGCGTCATCAGATCCTTGAGTGGATCTTGTGGATGTCACTGCTACTATGAGCAGAGTTTAGGTTGATCGTGAGGAGCAGTTGATAGTGTTGGTTTCTTTGTCATGCGTTATAGACAACAGTTTTATGTGGTGTGGCTGTATTTAGGAGTACCAGCAGCCATCAGTCGATGGTGGAAGTAGTTGTTGTCATCGACTGAAACTATTTGTTCAGAATTTACTGTCTATTCATATTTCATGCATGTGTTGCAGTCATCGACTGAAATTTTTTAATTGAGTTTCTGCCTCTGTTGCTGCAAGCCTGCAAGTATCGCTACCTGAGTTTTTGCCTGTGTCGGCTGAACTGTTCAGAATTTCTCCCTGGGTTGCTACCTTTTTTATTGAATTTCTGATTTGATGTTGGGGCCTTAAGTGTTTTTCCATATTCTTTTGTGCTGCAGTGATTTTGATATTTTTTTTATATGCGTAGTCAGCTGGGTCTTTTATATTTACTATGGCTGAAAACAGTAAATTTGAAAGTTTTACTGAATATAAGATGGCTGGAAATTCCTTCTCTTATGGAACCACGATCAAACTTAATGGTTCAAACTATGAAATATGGTCTAGACTCTAGAGTGTTCATAATGTCCGTGGCTGGTCATAGGAAGAAATATGTTGTTGAGGATGATGAACCTAGTTAGAAAAAATGAATATATGCTGCTTAGGATGAAAATAATAATATTGTTATATCTTAGATTATGAACAATGTTGAATCTCATATAGCTCCAACTATTACATATTATACAATGGGTAAAGATATGTGGTCTTTCTTGAGGAAGACATACTCTCATGTTACTAACGCTATTAAGATTCTACAATTAGAGGAGGAGTTATGCAATATACGGCAAGGGGATCAAGACTTATCTCAATATTTCACTACATTGATTGTAGCATATGAACAGTTAAAAGCTCTTCATTCATCTTACCAGCACTGTTATGCATCACACTTTGAAACTGGGGTAGCAAAGTTTCTATTTGGGTTATCTTCAGAGTACTCAGTGGCAAAGTCTCAAATCCTCACAAGCAATGATCTTCCTGACTTAGCTAGCAGATACATAATAGTTTGAGTCATCTCGCAGTCACTCTTTCTCAGCCTCTGCATGATACACCAGTCTCTGCACTAGTGATATCAAGTGGACGTGGCCATAGTCCTGTTGGAGCTAGATAACGTGGTGCATGCCATGATGCTGGGCACATCAGGTTTCAATGCACCTTTTGTGGCAAACTGGGTCATCTAGAGGATCGCTGTTGGGACAAGCATCCTTACCGTCGTTTTGTGGGTCCTCCTGGACGTGGTGAAGGTAGAATTGTTGCAGGCAGAGATCCTTCTTCATCCCAAGTTACCCATTTAAAGGCGACAATATCTATGGTTGATTCTTCTACTGATTCTCTATATTCATGTCATATTCCTTTAACTTAAGGGAGGATGAATATGATCTTGTTCTTGCTCACAGGTCGACTTCTACATCTGCCTCTACATCTGCCAATTCTACTGTAATAGACTCAGCCTTCTCTATCGGTGCTCATACCAATGATCAAGGTATGATGTGGATGATAGACTCTAGTGCTTCCAGGCACTATTGTAATCAACCACATAATTTTTCATCATTAATTAGATTCTCGACACCACAACATGTCAAAGTGGCTGATGACAAGTTGTCCCCTGTTTTGGGTAGTGGTGATATCTACCTCCCACACTTAGGCACTATTGCACATGTGCTACATGCTCCTCATTTTCCTATTAATTTATTATCTATTAAGCAACTGGCCATTGACTTATAGTGCAGAGTCATTTTGACCCTAGTTCTGGTTCTTTTCAGGACTTACTAAGTGAGAAGATTATTGGTGGCGGCCATGAGCTTGAGGGTCTCTATTTTCTGTCTGTCCCAATAGATGTTGTTGCATCCACTTTTCCCTCGAGGACTTCTCCTTTCTTAGTGGCATCTCAGATTGGGTCATCCGTTAGTACCCAAACTTCGTCGCATGTTTTCAGATATTCCTGCATTAGAGTCCTTATGTGATGCTTGTCAGTTAGACAAGCATACACGGAGCAGCTTTCCTTCAAGTCATAGTTCATTTGATCTGATTCATGTGGATGTGTGGTGTACTAGTCAGGTTCCTTTTCGTTCATGTTTCTGATATTATCTTGTTTTAGTTGATGATTCTACTAGAGTCAGTTGGGTATTCTTGTTAAGGGAGAGATCTGAAGTCATATGTATTCCTCATAAATTTGTCAAGGAAATAAAAACTCAGTTTGGTTTCATTGTAAAAAATATTTGCATTGATAATGCTCTTGAATTCAAGTCTTTCATTTTACTTCAATTTTATGCCAACCATAGAATTCGACCTCAATATACTTGTTTACACACATCCCAACAAAATGGTGTAATCGAACACAAACATCAGTAACTCATATATGTGGCTTGCACCCTCATGTTGCATTATCACATGTCTACCCATTTTTACGATGATGTCATCTTACTGCATGTTATCTCATTAACAGATTACCCTCTTCTTCCATCCAAGAACATATTTCCATTCAAATTCTATATCCAGGTCGTTCATTATTTCATTTACCTTCCAAAGTATTTGGATGTACCCGCTTTACACATATCCTAGGCCCAAACAAAAATAAACTTACTGCCCAAACCATCAAATGTGTCTTTATTGGCTACTCAGCCAATAAAAAATGATATAAGTGCTTTGATCCCTTAACTAAGAAAGACATTATCAGTGTGAATGTTACATTCTTGAGTCTCGTCCTTATTTTTTTTCCTTTGAGTCCCTCTCTGTCTGAGATGTTTGTGCTTGTACCTCTTTCTATTCCACCAGTGTCACTTGAGTCATTCCCACCATATCAACCTATGTCACATGAACGTTTCTTTGATCCTCCATTGATTTACACTCGTAGTTTTGGTTCCTCTCCCAACCGCCCACCAGTGTCTTCTCAAGAGGTAAGCTCCACTGATAAGACCAACTCAAGTTTAAATGATGATCATTCTACAGAAGATCTCCCTATTGCCATTCGCAATGGCAAGAGACAGTGCACACTACATCCTATTTCTAAGTCTGTCTCTACTGACTATCTGAGTACAAGTTTGGTGCAGTTTGATCGAGCTCTATCTAGTTACGTTATCTTGTCTTCTCACCATCAAGCCCTGTTAAATCTATGGTGGCGACGAGCCATGCAAGAAGAAATGGATGTTCTTCTCTCTCAGGAGACTTGGGACTTGGTGGATCCACTGATGCACTCTGATGTTGTTGGCTCAAGATGAGTGTTCAACATCAAGTATAATTTTGATGGTTTAGTTAGACAATTCAAGGCATCTCTTGTCGCTAAAGGATATACTCAAACTTATGGTGTTAACTTCTTTGAGACTTTTCATTTGTAGCTCAGTTGGGTACTATTTGATTGATTATATCTCTTACTGTCCAGCGAGAGTGGCATCTCTTTCAGCTAGATGTGAAAAATGTTTTTTTGTATAGAGACCTTTCTAAAACCGTTTATATGCAACAACCGCCTGGTTTTGAGCGATAGGAGGAATGTTCCAAGGTATGCAAATTAAAGAAGGCTATTTATGAACTTAAACAGAATCTTCGTGCATGGTTCTAGAAGCTAACTGAGGTTTTATTTAAGTGTGCATTTCAACGATCCCAGCTTGATCACTCGTTGTTTATCAAGCGAGGCACATCTGGTATGGTGATATTGATTGTATACATAGATGATATTGTTCTCACTAGGGAAAGTAATCAAGAGATAGCTCAGACAAAGGAGTTTCTACAGCAACACTTTATTACAAAAGACATTGGACAACTCTGTTATTTTCTTGGTATTGAGGTGGCTCGTAATAGTAAATGAGTTGTAGTGTCTCAAAGAAAATATGTTCTTAATCTTCTCTAAGAAACAAGTTTATTTGAAACTAAACCTGCCACACTTCTCATCAATACTCGCATTCATATACATGATGATGAATCCGAGCCTTTTGACTCTAGATCTTACAGATTTTTGATAGGGAAACTGTTATATTTTACTGTCACTCGCCTCGACATTAGCTTTGCTGTGAATAAGTTAAGCCAGTTCATGGAAAAACCCCGAAAGGTTCATTGGGATGCTACTCTAATGATTGTCAAATACTTGAATCTAACCCGGGAAAAGGGTTATGGTTCAAAAAGGGAGATGGTGTTGACATCGAAACATATAGTGATGCTGATTATGCAGGGTCTGTAGATGACAGGAAGTCTACTACAGGTTTTTGTGTCTTTGTGGGATGTAATCTTATTTCTTGGAGGAGCAAGAAGTAGATTGTGGTGACTCAATCTAGTGTTGAGTCAGAATATAGAGCTATGGCTCAAACTACGGCTGAAATGTCATGGATCAAATCATTATTTCTAGAATTAGGTGCCTCAGTGAACATCCTAATAAAAATGTATTGTGACAACAAAACACCTACTTATATTGCTAACAATTTTGTCTTCCATGAGAAGACAAAACACATTGAAATGTATTGTCACTATATTCAGGACCTAGTTCAATTAAATAGTTAGAGAGGGTGTCTTTAAATACTTTCTTATACTGGTTGGACTGTTTTTGTAAATTTTGTACCGTTAGCCCTAATCTCTTTTAAAAGAGATTAGGGTTACATTAATGTGAATACTTTTTTGCTCTCTCTCTCTCTCTCTCTCTCTCTCTCTCTCTCTCTCTCTCATTGTAACAGTCTTTAAAAGATCATGTTTCCCAATAGAGATCAGTCTCAGGCGACTATTTCTTCTCATTTATGTACGAAATCCAGCCAGCAATTCCCATCGTAATGGTTGCAAACCAATAAAGGTAATTGTCCTTGGTCAAATGAATCATTCTGACTTTTGCGACACACACTTCATCCTTTTATTGAGTTATCCCCCTTATCTTTAGCAGCCATCTGGAATAGAGATGATCCACAACTCATAAGCACTCATGTGACCTTGTTGTCAGCGCCAAGCGACAGCACACAAGCAACGTCTTCAATCTGCCACCATCCCAGTGATGCCACAACCCCAGTGATGGCTCCAAAGGCTGCTCTGGCAATAATGCAGCAGGCAACAATCTTCAAGTTGTGGCAATTCCAGTGAAGGCTCCAAAGACTGCCCTAGCGATGACATAGCAGCATGCAGTGACTCTAGTAGCTCCAGCAATGACGCAGCAAGTAGTGATGGCTCCAGCAATGCATAGTAGGTAGGCGGCGATGACGCAGCAGAGGGAAAAAAGAAACTTCTTCGATCTCTATAGCTCTCATACCATGTAGACTTATTGGAAAACGAAGAAAAGAAGATAGACGCACAGATTTAACGTGAAAAACCCCTCAAACCGAAGGATAAAACCATGGTTGAGAAGCACAATGCCCACTAGCAACCATTGTGCTCTCTAAATTTTTTTATTAAAAAACAGATTAAATCAAGTGCACAACAATCACCCCCAACTTAATAGGTGGATGGGTCGGGTTTGGACCCACGACCCGTCCAGATACATGTTCGTTAACACTATGTGCGTGCATGTATACATAGATCTTTCAAGCCACTAACTTTTGCTGCCGTTTCACTTGTTCCATACTTATTATTGACGATGGAAGGCCATTTTTTCAATTGAAACAAGATGGACAGAAATTGCTACCAATACTTTGTTTCATTACCTTCTACCAAAGAAAAAAGGAAAGCAAAAAAAGAAAGATATAGACGAAGCAGAAGAATTACATAAGATTGCCTTCATCTTCTTTTTCGAAGCATGTTAACAAGTATTGCAAGTCAGCTATGTTGAAGCTCCTTCGTGAAGGCTGAGAACAGTTAGTAGAAAGGAAAGAAATATATTCTTAACCCTCAGTTTGGTAGGTCTGATCAAGCGTTCTTTTGTGTCTGTCTTCCACCACAAGGGGCACCGATGTTATCCCAGTTAGCATACTCCAGTTTTAGGTTTGATTCGATTGGAATAAAAGACAATGATGATTCTGGGTGACTGGAGTACAAGACGTAATTCGAACCTATACATAGAGGGGACAGAGAAAGAAAGGCTAAATACCTATAACTTTTTCCAAGCAATTTTAAGCAGTTCCGAACCTGAAAACATGCTGGAAGCTGAATTCACACAAAGCCTCAAAAACAATTCACAATTAAACAGTAACCGACCATGTACAACACAACAATTTGTGAACATAAAAATACATTACAATCATGCGATGCCTTTCTATCACCTTCGTTGGCCTCCATTGCCTCAGAAAACTGTCCATCATCATACCTGAAGATGTGCATGTTGTGCAAATTCCATCCAAGAACCATGACTGCAGGAATCATTCTGGCTTGCCAAAACAAGAGCTGCAAGTACAGCATGAAAAAAACTCATAAAAACCACTGGAAATATGAAATAAATGTAGTCATATCTTCATAGTAAAACCACTGAGAAATTTGTGGCGCTAATAAGGCTATCGATTGTGCCAACACTGGCATGATCCCAATTTAGGCCACCAGGAAGATGCTTCCCACTCCCAGGTCTCATCAGTGTGAGCAGGGCCTCCTCACACAGCTCAGCTCTAAATCCAACCAAGTAGGAGGCAAAAACAAATCGGGCAACAACCCTTCCAAAATTTGCAGAAGGCTTCAGCATTAGTTGGATAAATCCAAGTGGCAGTTTAGAATCTTTAGATAACCTAATGTCTTACAGATTGCACATACCGTACTTTTATGTCTATGAGCTAGACTTCTAGCATGTGAAAGTCAAATTATATACTTTGACACAAATTGTGTGTTTTTGAGAGTTCACCACGATAATGAGAGAGATTTCTCCATATCCAACAGAATCGAGCAATAATATCAGAATCCAATGAATCAGCTCAGACTGGCTTACTAATGGGATGCCCTGATACATTACAGAATTTTGCTTTAACCAATGATCCAATCAGAGGAAAAATTCAGATTTCAGACTACTATATTGAATCTCTTAATAGTAGTATCATAAATGAATTCTCAAGCTTTTTGGCTTCTTATCATTAATGATGCACGTAAGTATCATGTTGTGGAGCTATGCACCACTTTTATGTGGATCATTATTATCCATAACTCTTATAGTCATTACGTTTAGAAGTAACATAGATATTTTCTGTAAAACCAATCACTTATTAATTAGATCAGTTTCATTTGGTGAGACCCAATACGTGAACTTTTTTTATTAGAAATTACAATCACAAGACGGAATATTTTTCTTAAAAGTTTCAAACTTTTTTTCCAAGAATATATATATATATATATATATATATATATATAATAACAGAATATTAATAAATTATGATTTTCTACTATTTCCCTGCAAAAATCTTGACAAACATTCAGAACCATGTTAAAAATCTTAAAATAAGCAAAAAATGAAAAATGAACACCTAATGAAATATGAAGTAGAATTTTTAAAAAAAAGATGGGGGATATTGCATTTTGAGAGATGTCTTAAAAATAGTAACTATTTTCCTAACAAAATGTTTTTCTTAGTTTTTGCAACAAAAAACATGATAATTTCAAAATATTTCTAATAATTAATAGCTATGATTTTAACACCACATCAAGTCTCGGTCAATAAAATGCAGTGCAATTATAACACAACAAGATAAACTTAGTACTAGTAGAGTGTAATATGAGAAATGAGGATACAAGTTCTAGATGCCTGAGTTACATGAATAAAAATGAGCCACCACGAACCAAGAAATGGACACTCACAAGTAACAACCAGCACATACCTAAGTGTAAAGATGACTCAGGGAGAGAAATAAAGATGCCAAATAGGCAAACTAGTCATCAGCCTCCAAATCCAATATGGGAAGGATGTTTAGTGCTGATGAACCAAGATGCACCCCTCGCACTACACTTCCATACCCAACCTTGATCCTATGACAGAGAAGTAAGATAGCATCCCAAAGTGCAGTGCGACCCTGCAACCAATTAAAATGATCACTATTACACAACTGGACTACAAAAGCCACCTGCAAGGAAGTACAAAGATGAAACTTTGTGATAAAAAGAAGAGAAAACAAAATGTCTCAGTACTCAAAATAACAAAAAGATATTTGCTAGGAAAATTTCATTCTGCTTAAAAAACTTGCAAAATAGCATAATGGGAAAAAGGTCTCGTCATATCACTATCTAGTGTACCTCAAGTGAGGGACTTGCGGTGTTCCAAATCTTTTGCACTCCGTGTTTTTGTTTATTTATGTTATATGTAGCTTGCACTGTGTAAGCTTCATTTATTTTAATGTTATTTTTCTGTACATAGTACCTTATATAGCACAAGAGATTGACACATATTGCTTAACTTACTTATGATAGAAAAAGGATTTATTTTCCACCTTCATGCAATAGCTTGATCAAAGCTAGGCTTTTCATTCTAGTACTATAATGATGTGAAGAGACATGAAATTTTCCTAGCAAATATCTTTTTGTTATTGTATAAAAAAACATATTTTAATTGATGTTCACTATTGTGCATAATCTTTTGTTAAGAAAAAAAAATTCAAAAAACCAATTGCAGACAATAAATATCAAAAAAAAAAAAAGTAAAAGCCCTTTTGAAATTCATTCACTATCTGCAGACATACTTTAGATAACCTTTCCATGTCTCTCCCAACACACGGCTTGTCTTATAACTCCAGAGTATTGAGATATCACCTTCAATTTTGTTACCCATATTCAGCAACAGTGCCAGAAAGAAAAAAACTAAACATGAATGCCACACTACGGAACAAGGATGCTGCCTGGCATAAAGGTCTATCCTTTCTTTATGAAATTTCCAAATAATTCTGGATAAGAGGACACGGAGTGTGGGTGAAAATAGAGTATCCACATGCTGAAAATTTCATGTGATGAAAAAGTCAAGGACCAGTGACCACATCCTATAGGGTATAGACATTTTTTTTATCAACATATCCAAAGAAAATATTTGCCTGCATACTTATGGCAGCAAATATTAAGGCATTGTTCCACAAGAGACCCTACATGGTAGTCAGGTCAGAGTGGGGGTTTCAAAGCTATCTAACCACATTATGTGATACCATTTCAGCAATGTCTTGCAAGGATTTTCTTTCGGTGTTTCTGAAACGGGTTTACTTGGGACCACCCCCCCCCCCCCCAAAAAAAAAAACCAAAAAACTGTAAACCAGGCCTCAATTTGAGAATAACTTCAAGAGTCACACTCTTGAAGATACCAGCCACTCGAATAAATCACGCAAGCAGAAACTTTAAATAGAGGTGTAACACTTCTAATTAATCTCAAATATCAAATAGAGTACAAAATCAGGCCTTAAACCCATACAAAGCAAGGGACCCAAGTCCCTTATTTATGGAAGAAAGAGAAAAGGAGCTAGCTGTTGGGCAGCACCAACGGCTAGATTTCTAGCCGATGGGAGCAGCCAACAGCTATTCCCTTGATAAAAGAAAAGCAATATAAAAAAGATATACAGAAAAATACAAGAAAATGAAAAGAAAATAAATACATAAAGGCCTATGTAACACAGGTACTGCTCTTAAGGAGCAGTACCCACACCGTACCGGTACGATACCGGTATGGGTACGTACTTGGGTACACCCTAGGTACTCTGTTGACCGTACCGGGTATGGTCAACATACCGGACTACGAATCCGACCATTTTCGGACTCAGTCAAAGTTGACCGAGTCCAAAAGTGTCCATAGTTAGGGTTTATTTTTAACACGGTTTACATTTTTCACGTCAAAAATATCTTAAACATTAAAACACCTTTGACGGTTCTGCGTCTTCATCACGTTTTCACCGATAGAGACCGACGCCAGGAGGCGATTCTCCACTTCGACGAATGACAATTCTCTACTTCTTCCTCTTCGGCGAATGCTGATTCTTCGGCGATTCTCTGCTTCTTCCTTTTCTTCCGCCGCTCCGCCTCCTCTACGTTCTTGTCCTTTAACCTCTCCTGTTTCTCTTTATCCTCACACTTACACTTCTGCTGATCAGGTTTTGCTCTCTCCCTCTCCCTGTCCTTATCCGGGAAGGAAGGGGCGGAGTTCCGAAGCAAAAGGCGATTGGATGCGTTTCAGAGAGAAGGTACGTAAGTTCAAGGTCTGTGAGCTATTTCTTTTGGTCTTGCTTGCTTTTTAGGGATGAGAAGAGGAGGCGAATGGTTTTCTTTAGTTAATGTTGTTATTTTATCTTGTGGCTGAGTGATGAGAGGGTTTTTTGATGCAGTGATTGGTTTCATCTGACGGATCTCTCATTTGTGTTGTTCTTGTCTGGATCTTTTTCGATTGATTTCTGAAGATTTTGGGAATATCGAGAGCATCGCAGTTACCTATCTGCTTGTCTGAAGAGTTTGAGAGCATCGCAGTTACCTCTGAATTTTTGCTGGGTTTCCTTTTTGTTTTTGGTTTTACGATCTTTGTCGTGGTTCTTGTGGATTTTAATCTCATGCCTTCTATTTTGTTTTCCTCTCTTTACTTTGTTTCTTTTCAAGAAGAGGCAAAAAATGTTTTTTTCCTTTCTGAACTGTCATATATGAACAATATGTTGAGTTGTACAGAACCTGTTGTTCCTTCTAATCTTGATGATGCGACTGAGGAGAATCAAGAAAGCTGATATATTTGTATGTTAATTACTTTCGTACTTTGTTTAGTAGTATGATAGTATCTATAAATTTTGGACCATGATTTATGAATATATTATTATGTACCTATGTGACACAGATAAAAGCCTATGCATACATGAATACATTTATATATACAAATCATACATGAAACTACTAGGAGTTTAAGATATATGATAGTACATATGAAAACATATATGCATACTTACATTAGAGCTAATCTTTAAATTCTAAGACCAATCTCTCTCTCTCTCTCTCTCTCTCTCTCTCTCTCTCTCTCTCTCTCTCTCTCACACACACACACACACACATACACACACATATGTCCAACGAGAAAAGATGGACCAGAGGAAAAAAATTAAGGGAAAAAGAAGCACCATGGTAGCCTATCATTGGAGGGTCTCATCAAGGTGTAGATGATGCTGCAAGAAGTTGCATTAACTCGAGCTTTACACAATTAATAAATTGGTTGAGTTCGAGCTAAAACTCTGAACTTGATTAAGTAAACAAGTTGACATCGAGCTACATATGCTTGACTAATATAATTTGAGAAAGCTTGCTAGATTAATTAGGCACATTAAGAAGATATACATAAGTGGTTGACACAATTATCACTTTGTGGTGCAGGAGCATACACACAATTTTTACCTGAAAGGTTCCCATTTCAAAGCCCATTGCTGTTCTCTGGACAGTGATGACTTTTTTAACAAACCAACACTTTTCATTTCAGCTTGGCTGATGGCTCAAGCACAGCTGAGCCAAGTTCGAGCCTTAGGAAGCTCACATGAGTCGAGCTCAAGCTGCACAACTCGAGTTTGAGCCAAGCTCCTTAAGATTTGAGTCAAATTCGAGCCAGCCAAGCTTGTGGTGATCTCAGCTCGTGCTTAGCCCTAGGTAGAAATGGTCCACCAATCATGAAAATGGAGAAATATGGACATTCACAGCTAAATGGAGTTAGATCAACACTGAGAAGATCAATTGGGGGCATGGACTACCAATGGGGCCAAGGGTTCCCTCTTGCAAACATCGTTCAAAACTTTGCTCCTAGGGAGAGAACTCAAAGAATACAGACCTTCCTTCCAAGGCATCTGGTGCATATTGAGATCGCAGGCCTCACATTTTGCATGAGAAAGGTGTGTCATGAAGGGATCTCTGCAATCAATCAGGCCCTACAACATGAACGATTGCTCCACGACAAATATATGTTCCATTATCTACAAGCCTACACCTTTAGAAGTTTTAGGTGCTTTTGCAACCCTGCAGCCTACTTATGTTGTTCCCACCAAGAAAATTTGCAGAACATGTTCCTCCGGGAGGTGGTGCAATGACTGCCATTTAGTCTTACATCTTCACCATATTTAGAATCTTCTAGCAATAGTGAATCTGATCATTTTTTCCAATGCAAGTAAAAATTGCAAGACATTACCCAGATACACCACCTCCTCTCACTTCTATCATTAAACAAATCTAAAATTACAAGTAGACAGATTGTTATTAACCCATTCCCATGTATTTTGCTAAGTAACAAGTAAATATATATCCCTCTAGTCATCCAACAAAGTGGTGTACTGAAAGCATCCATCTTGTGCATATGGTTTTCCCAAAGTGTGTTAATGCTTCTGATTTGCTTTCACAAAAATAGATCTGGGATAATATACTTTGGGTTGCTTATAGGATGAATAGGAGGACCTCACTAAATAAGCTTGATTCTAAATCTGAAGATGAAAGGTTAATATTCATCCCAACCTTGACATTCCATGTGAATATAAGCAAGTCTATAGCTCCTATTTACAAATATTATGCCAGTTTTACAAATTCTACAATTATTTTTACAGAAATATTAAGCAGGACATCAAAAAAATGGTTAGCATATTTAAATAAGGCAAGAACAAGTTTTCCAAGCTACTGAGACCAAGTTCTTTTGGGGAAAAAAATCGTCTGTTCTATATATTTTGTATATACCATTTTCTTTTACTTTAAAAACTTTCATGAAAATAGGACATAGTTTCATAGGAAAAAAGTAGAAAACTAGTAATTTTATAATTTTGTATCCTTTATATTTTTCTATATGTTTGAATGTCCGAAATTTTTCCAAGGAAAACAAAATTCAAGAAATAAATGTCAAGAAAGAATTTCTGAGAGGTTACCTGGAGTTTCCTAAGTTTGCAACTATGTCATGACGTATCAATAACACAGTCAACATGAGGCAGGATCTAGGAAGACTCATCCAACTAGTTCCAAGGCATATAAATCCATCCCAGAAAAACAAAAACAAGGATGGGCTTTCCATAATGAACTAAAAAACATACCTGTATGGAAAACTGTAGTTTCTTGTCCCAATACAACGCAAAGACTGGGGGACTCTGCTTTCCGACCACCAAAATGCATGCACCTGGATGGATAACAGAAGGGACAGAAGACAAAACAGCCACATATTTTTCTGGCAATCTTTCTTTTGGCGGTAAGACCCCTACGTACAAGGGATTCTTGCTAGATTGGATGCTAGCATAAGAGGTCGGATCTACATGCAACATCCACTTAGGGTGTTCCATAAATGCACAGAACAAATACAAAAGAAGGTGAGAATCTGTAGGAAGCTCGAGAGTCCATTTCTTATTCACCTTGTCATAAACTTCTCCACTGCCAAGATATTCATAATTTTTCAAACAAGTGCCTTCAGCTAGTTCTGCGAATAAGTATAAGCATTGCCATTTAAAATTTTAACTGCAACAAACTACTATAAGCACCAACTAGGCAAGCATAATGAGATAGACTAGATTTTTACCTCTAATCCTTTGTACCGTGTAGTCAGCTCGAACACTACTTTGAGGTAGCAAACCTTTCACTAACTCTCCCTTCAATAGTGCATGAAGCCTCTGGTGTTCAGTGATTGCATCTACACATTCTTGGATAACAGGTAGGAAAGGGCTCTGTTGTGGATGTTGTGAACCAATGATAGAAAAATGAGCTGAAAACACAATGACACAACATTAAATATGTTCAGAAACATTTTTGAAATAATACCAACAAAAAATGGGAACTCCCAGAAGAACAGAAAACACAAATAACAGTCAGCAAGACCTCTAGTTACAAGTGAAAACAGCAAAACAATCGTGAAAATTGAAATGAACAAAAGCAAATTCCTGATACAAATTTAGTCGGATCTCCAAAGATGGCAGAACTAAGCAATCTATTTTCTAGAAAAACTCACAGGCAGAGCCATCACGCGCTTGCAGAAGAGTTGCGCGTAGCTGGTGAAGAATCCCATCTTCATCAAGCATATAAGTGGACTGCCATTCGTTTGCCCCGTCAACAGGAGGTGCATTACTGGAAGCTGCTTCATATGGTAAAGCACTTCCAACTTGATTTATGGAGATAGAAATGCCAACTTTAGCAGCTGTCTGCATGACCTGCATAAATCATGCAAAATGTATTGTCCATCAAATTGCTAACAGATACCAGCCATGAACACAACCTCTACAGAACTGAAGCAAAAGTTATCCATTAAATCATCAGGAAAATATGGAACCTGAACATGACTTGCTTCGATTTTTTCCAGAAGTGGTTTCAATAAAACAGCAGAAAACCATTGCCTGAGACGGTCCCTCCACTGCTCAATATGAGGATAAACACCCAGGTGACCGAAGGCTTCAATAGACTGTTCCAGTGTCATCGGAGGAGGAAGATCACCCTCACCTTTTTTTGGTGTTGTGCTGTACTTCTGTGAACTTGGAGATGCCCTCACAGGCCTCAATGGTGTGCTCCTCGTAGTCCCAGAAACTGAACTAGTGATAGGGCTATGACCAGCCACCCCCACACCATGAAGAGTGGGAGGAGGAGTCATAAGACTTTGGCTAGGTGTTGTAGATTTTGTAGCAGATTCCAAAAATTTCTCATCCAAATCTGCTAAAAAGTTTTCAAGCATCTCTTCACTTGAGATTTCTTTAGAGAAAGCTGACCTTTGCTTTAACCTAGGAGTCGTATATGGCCTATCCAGAGAGGGTGTGCCATGGCTCGATCCTTGAGATCTAGGTGCAGTAACAAGATTTGGAGAAAGAGAAGCAGAAGGCAACCTTCCACTAGGAGTGTGAGAAACTGTCTTTCCATCACTACGTTTGCCAGTCACAACTCTTGATGAATGTGTTAGGTTTGTGACTGGAGTATGAACAGGAACAAGTACATTAGATGGTGATGTTGCCAGACGCTGTGTTGCCTTCGATTTCTGATGTGCACTAATGTGATCCAGAAAGTCAGAGTCCACTTTTGTAGCTGACTTTGTCTTTAATCCAAGAAGCTCTTGCTGATGCTTGGTTAGCTCGCCATGCCCTTTTGTGATTTGAGAAGAATGCAATGGTGATGACAAACCAACGTTCCTTGATCTTTGTAAAGAAAATGCTTGAATAAAAGCGGATACAGCTCCCAGCAAAATGAACAACAGAACTATTTTTGTCACCTTAGTAAAAAATCCTGCAATAGCCATGAGAGATACGAGGCATGAATGTCAATATAAAACATAAAATGCGCACCGCAAACTTACCAGCTGTACTCTGTGATACATTAATGGACTTCAAGTACTCCACAAACATTTCTTCCCTTCAACAAATATAAAAAATAGCAATAAGCAAATGTCATATGAATGGAACATTTGTTCAAGCACATACTGGACGGAAATTTATACGACAAAGTGACAAAAAAGGGACCTCCACAAGGACATCAAAATTTAAAAGATGATCCTTCATATTTATTAGAAAACAAATTATAACTGATATGTAGCAATCAACAGCGAACAACATGATTAATCCAACTTTCTCGGCCTATAGCAGATAAAATAAAAGATCTAAAAGCAGATAAAATAAAAGATCTAAAAGCCCAGCACTTTATACAACGGATGAAGTATGATGAGAAATCCACTTGAATGTCTGTCTCTTGTCTAGAACAGCATAAGACCATTAGAGATGTATTACGAATCTGCACACACACGCACAGCCCACTTACGGAGAAAATAGTACGTTCAACCAGGTGACGTTCTTGTTTAGCTTCTACAATGTTATCTAAATAAGAATCTACAAACAAGAAATCACATACTTCTTACGTAATTAGATTACCTTTAGACGGACGAGTACTAGAAAAAATATATATATTCGAAACAGAAAGTGGAAACCAATCATGGTGGTGCATTTGAAAAAACACCTTGACTGTTTGCTGGATAACATGTTCTTCATCTTCAATTGTAGAGCACGAAATAACCAACATAATGAGTCATTCCCAGGAATTCTCATAACAAAAGAAAGGACCCAGTGCTTCCTAAACCCGCCCTCAAAGTTTCTGTCCCTCAAAAGCAGTGTTAGCTTACCCTGTAGCTAGAATGCGATACCTAACCAGCAAGACCCCCTCACTAAGTCCACCCAGAGAAAGAAATAAGAAAGGTCGTAACTGGAGAAGATGAGAATGCATAGGACCTGGAAGCGAGGGAGATGATGGCGGAAGCGGAGGCTAGGAGGGCGAAGAGGAAGAGGAGAAGGGTTGTAGTGGAAGGGCGGACGCTCCTCGCCGTCAGGGCCGCCGATAGCACCGGGTTCTCATACACGCTGAACTTAGGGGTCGCCCTCCTCTTGGGGCTCCTCTCCGTCGTCTCCTCCATGCTCTCTCTCTCTCTCTCTCGTGGTGAACAGACGGTAGCGAATGATGCAGGAGCAGAGGCTTTCGAGGAACTCAGGGAGAGAGAGTTAGCTCCTCCCTAATGCGCCCGTCGGAGGGAGGGAAAACTCAAAAGGCAATGGTTGCAAGCTTTGAGGAAATTCATAAAAACTCCTGACTTTATTGCCATGTAAGAAAACCTCCACATGATCAGCAAAGATTGTCTTTGTGTCAAGGTTTCCTATCTGCACTTTTCTAATTAGCAAAAAAGGAAAAAAATAAAACAGTCGGTTTCAGGTTTTGCAGGTGAGGTGAGTTTAGAGATTATTCTTGCCACTAATAAGGTTCGAAGGCTCCTTCATTTCTTTTGCTTCTAAAACCTTGAGGTATGTCGACATCAGCAATGACTGTTGGGTTGGGTCCAGCCTCAAGTGAACCCAATTCGGCCCGTCACTTAAGTGATGGGCAAAAGAACAAGGAGGGCACCCGATGGTGCCCCCATAAGGATTTTTTTTCTTCATATATTTCTGGTGATTTTGGCACTTTGAGAGTGGATAATGGTTCTTTGTCTCATGTTGTAGGCAGAGGCGACGTCATTCTAAAGAATGCGAATGGAGATCTATTGAAGTTGACAAACGTGAGACATACACCTGACATGCATCTGAACCTTATCTCTGTAGGAAGGCTCGATGAAGAAGGGTATCACAACACTTTTGGTGATGGCTAGTGGAAGCTTACTAGAGGTTCCTTGATTATTGCTCGAGGCAAGAGATGCAACAATAATCTTTATACTATGTAAGCATCGATTTTCAGAGACATGGTACATGTGACACAGGACGAGAAATCTATTGAGTTGTGGCACAAGAGGCTGGGACATATGAGTGACAAGGGATTGCAATTCTTGATCAAGAAGAATCTTCTGCCAGATGTAAAGAATGATAAACTTTATAAATGTAGTCATTGTTTTGCAGGGAAGCAGACGCGGGTCTCTTTCAAGTGTCATCCACCTTCCAAAAAGTCAGAAGCACTTGAGCTGGTTCATACAGATGTATGTGGTCCTATGAAAGTAAGTTCACATGGTGGTGCACTTTATTTTGTCACGTTTATTGATGATTTTTTCATGAAAGTTTGGGTCTATTCTTTGAAGAGGAAAGACCAAATCCTTAATGTTTTTAAGGACTTTCATGCACTGGTTGAAAGATAGTGAGAAAAGAAGCAAAAGTGTGTTCGTAGCGATAATGGGGGAGAGTATATTGGTCCATTGATGAGCATTACAGATCTTATGGCATCAGGCACCAAAAGACTCCACCTAAGACTCCTCCGTTGAATGGCGTGACAAAAAGGATGAACAGGACACTCATGGAGAGAGTTAGATGTCTCATATCTGAAGCTAAGTTATCTGATTCCTTTTGATGTGAAGTTTTACATAATGTTGCTTATGTGATTAACTTGTCTCCACACGTTCCTTTAGATGGTGATGTTCCTAACAAAGTTTGGTATGGGAAGGATGTATCCTATGAGCACTTACGTGTACTTAGATGCAGGACATTTGTGCATATACCAAAGGATGAGAGGTCGAAGTTGGAATAAAAAAACAGGCAGTGCGTGTTTTTGGGTTATGACCATGATGAATTTGGTTACAGGTTGTATGATCCAGTTAAGAAGAAGCTTGTTAGAAGCAGGGATGTGGTATTTGCTGAAGATTAGAATATTGAGGATATTCAGAAAACAGTAAAGAATTCTTCTCAAAGCAACTAGCAGCCAGTTGATGTGGAGTCTATTCCCTTGCAGAATGCTCCAAATGTAGTGCCAGATGAGGCTATTGGACAAATACATGATAGAGAAAGACAAGTAGACATGTCATATATTCCTAATTCAGATGACGAATGTGACGATCATAATTTGGAGGGTTCTTCCTCAGATGTAGATCGACAACAGAGATCCACGAGAGAGCGGCGTCCCTCAACTAGATATACCACACATGACTATATATTGTTGACTGACAGTGGTGAGTCTGAATGCTATGAAGAAGCTACACATGATGTGCACAAAGAAAAGTGGATGAAAGCCATGAAAGATGAAATGCAGTCACTTTACGACAACCACACCTTTGAGCTTGTGGAGTTACCCCAAGGCAAGAGGGCATTAAGAAACAAATGAGCTTTTAGAGTGAAGCGTGATGAAAACTCTCCCAACCCAAGATACAAAGCTAGGTTGGTTGTGAAGGGGTTCAATCAGAGGAAAGGAGTTGATTTTGACGAGATATTCTCACTGGTGGTCAATATGTCATCTATCAGAGTTGTTCTTAGTTTGACAGCCAGTTTTGATTTGGAAATCGAGCAGATGGATGTGAAGACAGCTTTTCTTCATGGTGATCGTGATGAGGAAATTTACTATGATGAAACCCGAAGGTTTTCTTGTGAAAGGTAAAGAAAACCATGTTTGCAGATTAAAGAAAAGTTTGTATGGTCTGAAGCAAACACCTAGGCAGTGGTACAAGAAGTTCGAGTCATTTATGGAAGAGTATGGCTACACCAAGACTACTTTAGATCACTGCATCTTTGTGAAAAAATTCTTAGGTGATGATTTTTTTTGTTGATTTATGTTGATGACATGTTTATTGTTGGCAATAGTATCTCGAGAATTTCAAGCTTGAAAAAAGAGTTGAGCAAGTCTTTTGGTATGAAAGACTTGAGACCTGCTAGTCAGATTTTGGGTATGAAGAGCACGCGAGATAGGAAGTCGAAGAAGCTATGACTATTTCATGAGAAGTACATTGAGAAGGTACTTCAAAGATTTTACATAGATAAGGCAAAGCCTGTTAGCACCCTTCTTGCAGCGCATTTCAAGTTGAGCACCAAGCAGAGTCCAAGGACAGATTCAAAAAAGGAAGATATGGAGAAGATTTTTTATGCCTCAGTCACAGGTAGTCTGATGTATGTTATGATATGTACTAGACCTGATATTGCTCATTCAGTTGGAGTTGTTAGTCGGTTTGTCTCAAATCTAGGAAAGAAACATTGGGAAACAGTTAAATGGATTTTGAGATACCTTCGTGGAACTAGCAGTTTTTCACTTTGTTTTGGGGCAGAAAAATCTATTATTGTTGGCTATATAGATCCAGACATGGCAGGAGACATTGATGATAGAAGATCTATATATGGATATACAGATTCAGACATGGCAGGAGACATTGATGAGAGAAGATCTATATCTTGATATTTATTGACATATGCAGGTGGTGCAATTTCTTGGCAATCCAGACTTCAAAAATGTGTAGCACTATCTACTACTGAAGCAGAGTTTATTGCAAATACAGAGACGAACAAGAAGTTACTATGGATGAAGAGGTTCATGCAGGATCTTCAGTTCAGTCAAGACGATTATGTGTTTTACTGTGACAGTCAGAATGCTATTTACATTGGAAAGAATTCTACTTTTCATGCAATGTCAAAGCATATAGACGTGAGGTATCATTGGATATGTGATGTTTTAGAGTCGAAGCAGCTTGTTCTTGATAAGATCCATACAGATAATAATCCTGCAGATATGATGACGAAGTCTCTACCTAAGGAGAAGCATGATATGTGTAGAGACTTAGTTGGGATGACTGCCTTTAAGGCAGTATATTAATTTGGTTCATTTTGCAGGTATGTTCCCTCACTTGAGGCTGCAGGGGGAGCTTGTTGGGTCGGGTCCAGCCTCAAGTGGACCTGATCCGGCCCGTCACATAAGTGACGGGCGGAAGAAAAAGGAGGGCACCCGATGGTGCCCCCTAATTCCCTCTTACGTCTCTCTCTCTTAGGTTTTCTTCTTTGGGAGAAAAGAAAGGGGAAAAAGAAGGGTTCTCTTGTGGCTGCACAACAAAAGGAGAGAAGAAGAAGAGGAAGGCAAGGAGAAGGCTGGGAGCACTTGGCTTGAGCAAGTTCTTGATATGGAGGAGGAAGTCAACGCATCTCCTCCCAATCTACGATTTTTCGCATTCCATCGGTGATATTTCCCTTGTTTTTCTCATTTAGTTTTGATGAGATATTATTGTTTGAGGGTTAGCTTTGTGTAGCCACTCGTTGGATAACTTATATCATTGATTATAGTGGATTGAGTTTGGGTCGTAGTACCTCGTGGTTTTTACCATCATTTTTTTAGGGGTTTTCCACATAAAAATCTTCTTGTGCAGTTTGTAATTGTGATTGTTTTGGTTGGATTGCTTAGCCGTTGATTTGTTGTTTATTGCATGATTGGTTTGGGCTATACTTCGTTGTTAAATCATTATTAGTAGATTCGTACATATCCGCATTTTATCCCAACAATGACTACAGTGCACTCTTTAACTTAAATGCTACACTTCTCTACATTAGCATGCAAAGCATAGCACTTATAAAAATTAAACGACAAACTTTTAATCTGACCAATTATGCTATACCCCTTGAGGTCAATGGTTTTAATTATTGGTGTATTGATAAAAGCAAGACAAAATTAATGTTAAGTTGTATATCTTTTTTGTTCTGTTATAATGCACAACACAAGAAGAAGACGAAGGGGACGGGGGATAGTTTATGTGTTATGGCCTGTAACATGTGATCGTGCGTTTGTGTTTGAGGCCAAGAAAATGGCAAAAATACCCTTGCTGATAAAATGGAAAACCTCCAAATGGACTTACTGAAAATTTGTAATAAGGGCAACATCAGACTGAAAAATATGGCCCCTGTAAATGACAAAATTACCCTTCTGATTAAACCTTATGAACACAATTGCCATGCCAGGTGACATAACGTCAAAACACTCTACCTATGAAAGAAATCACAAGAGGATGATGCAAGATCCAGAATTATTTTGCTACTTCATCAAAATAGTTGCTGGAATGGAAATTCCAATTCATCAAACACTATTTAACATGAAACTTTGACATATTATTTAATTGCATGTTTAATTGGAATAAAGTTTATAGAATCAAGAAGCAATATTCTAGCGTGGCAAGAGCCCCAAAACATGAGTAAAACCTAGTTATAAGACCTCAATAGGAGAAGCCTTGGCAAGGTTACCGAGAGACTCCCAAGTCCTAACGGTACCTAATGGCGACCATTTGAGGCGATTTTGTTATTAAAGTAAGGTTACAACGACGGGTTAAGTGTCACTAATGCCACAAATTAAAGTAGCCTTGAAAGAGAGCCTGGCGGCTAGCATCACGACATGATACTGAGATGGTGGGATTCTGATACGTGCCAAATTTTGGCACTTTCGAGGACGGCCGAAAGCCTGGCGGAAAGCACTAGAGCGGAGCCGACCAACGGCGTGAGTAGCAGCTGGGCATGTCGATTACCACCCGACAGGCTTATGTCCTCGTTGCCTGGTGAGGTTAGTCTCGGTAGGGAGAGCCGTGAGCAGCAGGCCGCAGCATGGCGCTCGGCCAAGGATGGGCGCAAGCCCAAGGAGTGACCTGCAGGGTTGCACTAGCACCTATGTACCTAGGGCCAAGTACATGCGACAGGGTCCGGATTCGTAGAGAGAGCGGGCGCAACCAGATCCAATCCAGGCGCCCTTTGCTTATGTTTATTTACTCTTTTGCACCGTCTCGGTTTGAGACGTGTTAGAATCGTTTTATTTTAAGTTCTTTGTACCGTCTCGGGTTAGGAGCTAAGTGAACCGACACACTTCTCATGTATATAAGCTTTGTAATTAGGGCTTTTGGAGTTTACGCTTGAATGAAAGAAGAATTGATTTTCGTTTTGGGCGTCACTCTCTCTCTCATCCCGTCTTCTCCTCAACCAAGTCACTCGTCTTCCCAGCGGCGGCCGGATTGATTTCTTCTCACCCTAGACCAGCGACGGCTGGTGTTTTTCTCTCATCTGATGGCGTCAATCCTCCTCTCGTCCTCAATCCTCTATTCTTCTTCTCCCCAATCGGTCGAAGGAACATCTGCCTCCCTGTTCTTGCGATAGAAGGAGAAGCAGCGGCAGACCACAAAGTTCTAATCGATTTGCCCTGCTGAGCGTGATCTTGGGCAGAGATAGCACCTCCGGAGCGAGGTCCTATCAGATTCAGACCTACTAGTTGAACTGGGGTTCTGACATGTGGATGGTGGCTACCGAAACAGCTAGGCGGATTCCATAGACTTTATTAGATCGATGGTGAGCAAGGATGGGGGGGGGGGGGGAGAGGGAGAGTAATTGATTCAATGTTAATTGCTTAATCAATTAATTGGTCTCTTATCTCTATCTTATTTTTTTCAAAACGATGAAAGTTCGGAGGTTGCTAGATACAATCTAAAGATCAGTTTAATTTATTTCATTTATAAATTAAATTAATAGGGAAGTTCTTACTCTCCTGTAAGTTTCCAATCTGGCGAGGAAATGTAGGAGCAGTTGCATATGAACTTGTGTACGTAGCAAAAAATACATTGGGTTATTCAAAGCTATTTGTGGTCTTATGGCCGTTAATTCGACCAGCTATACTATGCTTGAGAAGCCATAAAAGAAACCTCTTATAAGCAGTGGCAAAGGCCAATTCCCTCAAAGTATAGGTAACTACCCACACAAACCATAAAAAGTAATTGTGTTTATGTTGAAATCTAAATACACTTTTTATCATTTAGATGTTGATGCCCTTTAGTTATAAATTTTCAGCTCCACAAGTTATTATAAGCGACACAACAATGTGATGCATTGGCGAGATTTTGGTTTGAAAATAAGCAATAAATTTTACCTGATCCTTTTCGCCTTTATTCTCAATTTTTGGACGGGGAATAGTCCCCCACATAAAAAAAAAAAAAGGATGCGGCGGAAGAAGATTGTACGAGATTGATTAAGGTATTTCCAGGACGAGTTTTGCTTCTTTCATCAACGTGGTGGTCGTAAAGTCAGACGGGGAAGTTGCGTAGCAAGGCCTCTCATTGATAGGTAGCGTGCCCACCCAAAACTTGTCTAGTTTTTTACGTTATAGGCAATATAAAGGAGAGGAATGGGATGGGGAGTTGCCTTTCTTGATAAAAAACCTTTCTCGATTTCGTTTCTTTGAACGCTTTCCAACCAAGGATCGTACTCGAGCAGTCCCCAAGTTTGGGAGGAGGACGCCAGGAAAGGAATAAAAGAGAATATCAACAGACGGATAGTTAAAAGATGCACAGAATTCCAAGGATCTTGTGTTCATCTGCATGGAAGGGAAAACATAGAATTGGAGTCCTCGGAAATTACTCCACGACGTCTCTACTCTTTGATGATACGCAGAAGCAGGTTCCCCACCTCACAGTCTTCCATTTTTTCTGCAGCTTTTCTTCAGTTCTCTTCGTGCTTTGTGCATAGGTTTTTGCCAGGTTCATGACCTGCCATCATTTTTGTTCAGTTCAAGGAAAGTGTCTCTCAGTTTGCGCAAGATAAGATTGCTCCTCATGCAGCAAAGGTGGACGCTACCAACAACTTCCCAAAGGTTGCGCGTCCATGTCATTTTTCTGCCTATTTTTTTCTCGTGAATATACTAGTCTGGTCACTTAGATGCTCTTCATTGTTAGGATGTTAATCTATGGAAGCTCATGGGGGACTTTAATCTTCACGGAATCACCGCTCCAGGTAATCCCTGTTTTAATGTCCCTATGAACTGTCGCTGCCAGATTATTTCAGTAAAGACTTGGCCAATGGTTTTAGGTCCTGGATGCTTACTTTTGCGAAGAAATATTTCTCATCGTGATAATTTTTAAAGTTTGTGGTGCATTGTCTTGATTATGTCTCCTGGACCAAGTTTGTCCTACTTTCAAGTTACATAGCTGCTGATCAAATGATCGTCCAAACTCTGAACCAAAGAAGGGCCATTGTGGATTAGAGTAAAAATCGGCCCTAACCTACTAGTTTTTCTACAAGAACTGGCCACAGTTCATTCTTAAATCCAGGTGGAGATGCCAACTGCCTTTAATATAGCCGATGTGCAAATCACCATTGCTTGTTTATATGTTTTCTGCACATTATCTTTTACGCACTGTTATTGCAGACTTCTTTTCGTGATGATCCAACTAACAATTAGCTTCTCTCTGGCATATCAAAACTAGTGCTTCACTCATCTCTAGTATGCTGCAGGAAATTGGTGCAAATTCCTATAAACTTTATTTGTTGTTCTGGAAATGTCATGAGAAAGTTAAAATACAACATCCCCTGGTAAATCTTGGCCTTTGAAAGTGCTAACTTATTACATGGATAACTTAGAATGCCTAAATTTCTTCCACTGTCTGTGAATATTTTGCCATGGTGCCAGCAGTTGTTATTAGGAATTACTCCTTTAGGTGATTCCTATAGCATTATCAACTCCCTTTTTCCTCATTGTGTGATATTGGGTTGTGGGGATAAAGTCAATTAGGAAGCTTTATTGCTTCATTGATTTGATGCACGTTGGATTCTGGTTGGGAATTTGGTTACTCAAAGGCTATGTCACAGGGATGATCCACTTCCACATTTTGCCCCTTTGTGTGCAGTCCAGTTGTAGACTTTAAAAAACTGCTGAAGCTGATATCAGGATCTCTCTATTGGCATAAATGTGGCACAACTCCAATGCCAATCTTATTAGTTGCTAACGAACAATAACCATGTGCCCCTTGTTGCTGCTTCAAGTTATTCCCTACCAGACTACCAATTTTTTTCCTGGTTTTTTTTGCTTGCTTATACTAATGAACCTAGGATACATCCTAATTTAGTGCCCAATACACATGCAGCATTTGTGACAAAGTAGAATGGGCAGCATAATTAAAACACACTATAGTATGGCATGAGCTTCTGCTGAGCATCTACTGCTTAGGATGGACAAACTAAGTTTTCTAGATTTGATGGAGGTAGCCTTCGGTGGAGCCCTGTTGCAGAAATGATGGTTGTGCAGGAAGCCAGTGACAAGTCTTAATAGGGAAATGGTGGCATTGGGAAATAGGGTTAAGGAGACTCCAGCTTTCCAAAGGTGCTTATCAGAAAAGCCATGCTAATCCTGACAATTTATAAATGTTTGGTTCATCTGACATGCATGGATTTACTCATGCTTCTGGATTGGGGGAAAGAAACCGCATATGCAATCATTTCTAACCTCTAATACTGAATGATAACCATAAAAGCAATAAAGCATACTCTTACAAATTATCAAAGTCAGATTATGTTTGTTGAGCCACAGGGACTTGCTGAATGTGGGAGGTCCTTATTGCAGCAAGTCGTGGCATTTCCAGAATATTACGTTTATTACTAATTCAGTTTAAAGTCTAAGCTCTGAATTCACTGAACTGATCCTAACATCTTTCGTGATGAACACTCAAGGAGCTTGCTGTTGGGTAAATCTTTAGTTGCCAAAAGCTTATTTGCAAGCATGATATTTATCCATTTCCATAAAGGCCATCAGGATTTGTGCTAAGATTTTTTGTCTGGCTGATTTTTTGGGGAAAGTACGTGTTGAAATTAGAAAGTTTTGCTTAAGTGTGGTAGGGTTCTGAATATTTAAAAGTTAGGGTTCTTTTATGTCTTTTTTTCTCTTTTATGTGTCCCTCTTTTGTAAGTTGATACAGCCGTGCCCTAATCTCTCTTTAAGTAGAGATTAGAGCACGAGATTGATGAATAGAGAATAGACCGCCTCTCTCTCGTTCTCCTCTATTATTCAACATGGTATCAGAGCTTCGACGCAAGCGGCTGGCGTGATCGACTCAAGCTGCTGGCGTCATCGAGTCTGTCTCCTGGTGTGGTCGTTTCTCCCCTGGCGTGATCGTTCACCGAAATCGACTCAAGCTGCTGGCGTCATCGAGTCTATCTCCTGGCGTAACTATTTCTCTCCTGGCGTGATCGTTTCTTGCCCAGCGTGCTTACGTGAACTTCTCAGGCTGCTGCTGGCGTAATCTCTAACTTATCTATTATTTTCTGCTGCGTGGAGGAGGACCTGATCTCGCCTATGTGGAAGGCGTGATCAGATCCTCACGTGGAGTTTTTGGGTAGTCTTTTTGCTGTTCATGGGTACGGTTTAGAGTGCTGAAGAAACGTTGATATGCTGTCAGTAGTTGTGGTGTAAGGGATGAACATAAATTCTGGTGGAGCAGATTAGATGCAGATTTTATATACGCAAGAAGTGGAATGTTAGAAGCAGCGGCAGACTTCATTTATAAGTTTTGTTTTCCAGCAAGTTTATTTCCTGCCGTTTCCTGTTTACTTTCCAGCAAGTTGTCCGTGTTCTTCTTTTCCTTTGCTGTTTGGGGTTGTTGGAAGAGGCTGCGTGACGGTTCTTTGTTTTGTTCTTGAAGGCTGCGTGAAATTTGTTGCATATATTTATTTTTCTTGTCATCTCGTTCTTGCTGTGATTTATTATGGCTGCGAACCAAAATTCGGAAGGTGGTAATGATCATAAAGGAGGTGGAAATCCCTTCTCCTATGGATCAACAGTTAAATTAGATGGACACAGCTATGAACTGTGGTCTAGATCTTTTATGTTATCAGTAAAAGGACATCGAAAGAGACACATAATTGAAGAGGATGAGCCTATTAACAAGACAGGGAAGTACATAACCTGGGAAGAGGACGACAGCATGGTTATGTCGTGGATCATGAACAGTGTCCAACCTCAAATTGCTTCTACTATTACTTACTATACTACTGCGAAGGAGATGTGGGACTTCCTTAGACAGACATATTCTCAAGATAAGAATGTGAGTAAAATCCTTCAAGTTGAAGAAGAGTTGCACAACCTCCGACAGAGAAATCAAGATTTATCTCAATACTTTGCAACAGTGAAAGCTACTTATGAACGTCTGAAATTTTTGCGCCCTCCGTGCAAATCGTGTTATAAGTCTCACTTTGAACCTACTATGGTTGCAAAGTTTCTTGCTGGTCTTTCTCTTGAGTATGCTGCTGCTAAAGATCAGATGCTCACTGGAAGTGAAATTCCAGAGCTCTCTAATGCATACAACAGACTTAGCCGGCTTGCTATTAGCCTGTCTCAACCTACTGGTGTGACGCCTGCGTCTGCTCTTGCTGTGGGAAGTGGTCGTGGTCATGGCTCCACCTATAGTGCCAGAGGAAGAGGTATGGGTCGTGGAACTGGAGGCCGTGGGAGGTTCCAATGCACTTATTGTGGAAAGATTGGACACTTAGAGGATCGCTGTTGGGATAAACATGGCCGCCCATCCTCTTTGTCACAGGGAAGAAATATGGTCACCAAACAGAGCAAGAGTCCTGCTTATTCGTCTATGGGTTCAGCACAGACTGCCACTCCTACATTGGAGGAATCTTCACCTAGTATAGCTCCAAAGACAATTAGCATTGACAAAGTCGAGTACGAGCAATTTTTGGCACACAAAGCCTCACAAGCTTCAGCTTCTACAGCAGTGACTGATCGAGCCTTCTCAGCAGGTCCTACCACGTCTGATTCAGGTACTTCGTGGATTATATAGGGTGATGCTATACTCATGGCTTGCTACCTGACCAATCGGTTGCCATCGTCCTCTATTGACCACAAAGTACCTATCAAACTTGTTTATCCCAATCGTGGCTTGTTTTCTGTTGCTCCAAAAGTGTTTGGTTATACCTGTTTTGTACACATTCTTGGACCTAAACGTGATAAACTTGCAACTCAAGCCATTAAATGTGTGTTCATTGGCTATCCTCGAAACCAAAAAGGGTACAAGTGTTTTGATCCGACAACTCAAAAAGAGTATATCAGTGCGGATGTCACTTTTTTTGAGTCTCAGTCTTACTTCAGTCATACTTCTGCCTCAACTGAAGTACCATGTCCTATCCCTTTACCTATTCCTCATATCCCGTTGCAATCCTTTCCATATCCTACTCTCACTATGAATAGGTTTCAGGATCCCCCATTGGTATACACTCGGCGACAGGACCCCTCTCATGGTCGACCATCAGACTCTTCTCAAGATGTAAGCTCCACTGAAGTAAGTATACCTGATGTTGTTCCTTTAGATGACTTGCCTATAGCCCTGCGCAAAGGCAAGAGACAGTGTACCATGCATCCTATCTCTCACTTTGTTTCCACTGCCCATCTTGATGATAACTTACAACAGTTTCTGAAGGCTATGACAGTTCATACTGTCCCAACTTGTCATCAACAGGCCTTACTAGATTGTAAATGGCGAACAACTATGCAAGATGAGATGGATGCTCTCATACAGCGTGGTACCTGGGAGTTGGTTGATCCGCCTACAGATTGTGACATCGTTGGCTCCAAATGGGTATTTACGGTCAAATATAATTCAGATGGATCATTAGAGCGATACAAAGCTCGATTAGTAGCTAGAGGTTACACTCAGACATACGGAGTTGACTTCTTTGAGACGTTCTCTCCAGTGGCACGTTTGGGCACTATTCGCCTTATTATTTCTGTTGCAGAACACTCTGATTGGCCTATGTATCAGCTTGATGTGAAGAATGCCTTTTTGTATGGTGATCTTGAGGAGACTGTATATATGCAGCAACCACCAGGGTTCGAAAGACAGGGGGAGTGTAGTAAAGTGTGTCGGTTGAAGAAGGCTATTTATGGACTTAAACAAAGTCCTAGGGCATGGTTCCATAAATTATCAGAGGTGGTTTCACAATGTGGATTTGAACGATCTCCGTTGGATCATTCCCTATTCATCAAGAAAACCTCCACAGGTATAGTTGTCATGATATTTATGTTGACGACATTATTTTGACAGGTGATTGTGGTCGAGAAATATCTGCTGCAAAGGCTTTTCTTCAAAAACATTTTGTCACGAAGGATCTTGGTCACTTGAGATATTTTTTTGGGATTGAAGTTGTGAAAAACAAAGAGGGTGTAGCATTGTCTCAAAGGAAGTATGTCCTTGATTTACTGCAGGACACAGGGATGCTAGGGACCAAGCCGGCTAATCTTCCTATGAATCCACGTATTCACCTCCATGATGATCAATCAGAACTAGTCGATTCTCGATCTTATAGGTCTCTCATTGGGAAACTACTTTATGTTACTATAACAAGGCCAGATATAAGCTTCACTGTCGGAAAATTAAGCCAGTTTATGGAAAAGCCTAGAAAAGTCCACTAGGATGCAGCGATGATGGTGTTGAAATATCTAAAATCATCCCCAGGCAGAGGTCTCTTTTTTAAGAAAGGTGAATCTCTTGATGTTGTTGCCTATAGTGATGCCGACTATGCAGGGTCTGTTGATGATAGAAGGTCTACAACTGGCTTCTGTGTCTTTGTTGGAGGTAATCTCATATCATAGAGAAGCAAGAAACAAAATGTAGTCTCTAGATCAAGTGCAGAATCTGAATATCGAGCAATGACTCAAACGGCGACTGAGATTACATGGGTTAAATCTATGCTAACGAATATGAGTATTCATGTTCTACTTCCTATGAGAATGTATTGTGATAACAAGGCTGCTACTTATATTGCAAACAATCCAGTATTTCATGAAAGAACTAAGCACATTGAGGTGGATTGTCACTATATTCGCGACCTTATAAAAGAAGGTGTGGTGTCTA
Organism: Nymphaea thermarum; assembly: GCA_011799765.1. Classification (NCBI taxonomy): domain Eukaryota; kingdom Viridiplantae; phylum Streptophyta; class Magnoliopsida; order Nymphaeales; family Nymphaeaceae; genus Nymphaea; species Nymphaea thermarum. The sequence continues at coordinate 42,984 of JAANDH010001483.1, forward strand.
CAGTTCATGTAGCTTCTGAAGACCAAGCAACAGATTTGTTTACGAAAGCTCTTCCTATTGGTGATTTTTCTAGATGTTGTAACAAGCTGAGCATGGTTGATATCTATGCTCCAGCTTGAGGGGGAGTGTTGAAATTAGAAAGTTTTGCTTAAGTGTGGTAGGGTTCTGAATATTTAAAAGTTAGGGTTCTTTTATGTCTTTTTTTCTCTTTTATGTGTCCCTCTTTTGTAAGTTGATACAGCCGTGCCCTAATCTCTCTTTAAGTAGAGATTAGAGCACGAGATTGATGAATAGAGAATAGACCGCCTCTCTCTCGTTCTCCTCTATTATTCAACAGTACGCACAGATGTAAAATTTGAGGAAGATTTCTCCATCCATTGCTTTCAAATATAGGGAGCTAACATCTCACCTTTGCCAATTATTATTCTTCCACTCGCCATTCACAGTCTAGCCTGGTCCAGATTCCTGTTGTATTGCTGCCGCTGGTCCATAGAAAATAAGTTTCGATTCTTTACTGGTTTCTTAATTTCATTAGCCTTTCTGCTTGTTTCTTGCATGTTGATTCTTGAAGTGTTTATTTTTCTAGATTTGTTTATTAAAACCTTTGAATGCTAATCCTCTTAAGCATTTCATTTTCAATTTTTCATAATTCATCATTTTGACATGGTTATTTTATTGGCACTATTCCTGAAGTTTGCATCTTCGTTTTCCTATAGAGGATTATGGTGGACTTGGTCTTGGTTATTCATATCATTGCATAGCAATGGAAGAAATTAGTCGAGCTTCTGGAGCTGTTGGCCTTTCATATGGTGCACATTCAAACTTGTGCATTAATCAGCTGGTACATATGAAATGATTTATGATCTGAACCAAAACAATTTCACAAAATTATGGATATTTATTTCAAAAGTTTTTCCAGGTACGCCATGGGAATGATGCTCAAAAGAAGAAGTATTTACCCAAGGTGTGTGAATAGCATGCTCACCTTTGAGGTTATATATATTTTTTTAGGGTTGATAGAATAAACTTGTATTTTAAGGAAGTGTTTCTGTTTCCCTAAGGTGTACCCTCTTAAAAGTATTTGCATGTCAACATGTACCTTCATTCTCATGTCTTCATTTTATATGCTACTGCTATTGCATTTTTATCTGCCAATAGCTTCTTTGGAATACAGGAGATCAACATTTTATTTTGTAACTTCTTTCCACCGCCTGTATGTAATTCAAACCTCCCTTACAGTCAGTGTTAAATGGTTTTAAAAGTTTATCTTCATGAAAGATTAGCTACTGTCTGCAGCTGTTTTTGCTAATTCTATCATATTTTTAAGCTCATTGCTCTTCTATTGTCAACCCTGTTGCACTATGCTTTTAAATGGTTTGTACTTCTCCTCCTGGACATGTCAATTGGATTTAACAGTTTTGCTGTTGCACTATTTCTTAAGATGCTTACACCTTTCTCGATTTTAAATGGGTTTAAAGTTTTAATTAACGGATTATTGTTCAACTGGTAAGTTACTCTTTTGATCCTAAAAATGAGTGTACTTTGTTATTTATTTTCAAGATCAGGTGTTTTATGTATTATTTTTCTCCTGGAACTTTCAAGATGAGAAGCCAGAAACTGGGTTCCTCGCCTTTGAAATTCACATTCCTCAATTACTTTCATATGGATAGTTTTTTGACATATCCCAGCAAGTTGTCTGTGTCTCGTTTATTATACCAGAAAAAATGAACATATTATTATGCTACTATCATCATTTTAATGACCATAATTTTTGCATAAAATATTAAAATGTGTTGTTCAAGTTATTTGCTGGTCATCTTGGTACAGCTGATATTTATGAGAACGGTCAAACTGACTAATTCATATTTGATCAAATATTTTCTGAGTCTTTAAGTTATCAATATTTGTCCATGTACACGTTTTCTGCTTATCTTCTCCTTTCAGATTAAGAATTCTAAATTTGTTATTTTACATTGTTAAGCTCATTAGTGGTGAGCATGTTGGAGCACTGGCAATGAGCGAGCCAAATGGTAAATCTTCCACTTTTCCTATTTCATTAAATTTTTGTCACATGCGCATAAGATGCATTTCTGTGATGCAGCTGGTTCTGATGTTGTCAGCATGAAATGCAAAGCTGATCGTGTTGACGGTGGCTATGTCATAAATGGCAACAAGATGTGGTGTACAAATGGTCCCAGCGCTCAAACTCTGGTAGGTTCTTGTTTGGATTGCTTATAGTGCTGACTAGCTGCCCTGCAGTACTTTGCTTAGTTTTTTTTATGTCTTCTTTTACTTTGTTTAAATTTCACTCATTTTGATGTTTTCCATGTCTTTTGATATGTTTCATCTTAAATTTATTTTCTGTAGATTTTATGGCCAAATACTGTAGGTTGGTGGACTATTTCCTACTTTTAATAATCAAAATGATACAATGAAAAGACTTGATTTGAACTTTATGAGAAACTAATGGGCAATAGTTGAAAGCATTTTTTTTTCCTCATGTAAGATTTGGAAGTATGATTGGCTAATTTGGCTTTAAGAATTGCAGAATGTGACTGCATTTGCATCTTATGACTTACATCGATCTTCTTCTGATTTTCTGTTCTGATTAAAGTATGATCTTTTATATTTTTCTTTATTTATTAACTATGTTGCTATTTTTGCAAAGATTCTGAAGTAGCAGTATCATTAAGATGATAGTTGTTCTTTCCTTTCTTCATCCAAATCATCAGCACTGATCTTATGACATTATGACAGATTGTTTATGCAAAAACAGACATAACAGCTGGCTCGAAAGGAATTACTGCATTTATCATTGAAAAAGGAATGAAAGGGTTTGTACAATTCACCGTATAATTAGTGGACTTTTTATTTGTTTACTTATGCTTTTGTTTTGGCGAAGGAGCTGAGACTTGAATGAAGTCTGCTTTTTTCTGCGTTCTTTCTAAATTGTTTCATGTGTCCAAGGGCATGCAAATGGATCAGATTTGGTTCAAATACGTAAAAAATTGCATGCTGATTGCATTTACTGCAGCCCCAACAACCCCCCTCCTTCTTAAATGGTTGCATTTTATTCTCAGGCTTCCAACTAGCTTCGATTGGACAGGCACCTTTTGCTTTCCATAGTCTTGCATACTTTGAATGTCACTTTCTTCTAGTTCATTCTTTTGACCTACCCGTTATATGAATGTCATGGTGATTGCAGCTTCAGTACTGCACAGAAATTAGATAAACTTGGAATGAGAGGAAGTGATACGTATGTTCCCGACCTTTCTTTTTCAAATTTTTGTAGAAAGCTTCCAATAGTTAATGTTCACTTACATTAGGTTTCCATTGCAGATGTGAACTTGTTTTCGAGAATTGTTTTGTCCCACAGGAAAATGTTCTTGGACAAGAAGGCAAAGGTTAAATATTGTAATTCATTTTTATTCTATTTAGATTTGAGTCTGCTTTGCTCTGCCCACCAACTTGATAAAATTTCAGCTGAATAGTATTCTCACTTGGTGGTTCACTATGCATTATAAACTATTATAGCTAATGAAGTATCTCAATTTTCATTAGTAAATGATGTTATGTAAGCACTTTGGAGAATTCTGTTTTTCTGAATATAATTCTACCTTTGCATTTTCAGCATAATTTTTTTTTTTATTACCAAAAACTGCCTTCCATGCAATCCATCTGTTTGAGGCCACTTCTACAGCATCAGTGTCAGAAGCAGTATGTCCTGCTGTTTTTTCACTGCAATTGCCCCCCAGAACTCCCTTGGTTTAACTCACTATAGATATGATGCGCTGCTCCTGTTCCTTGAAACTTGCAAACAATCCTGCTCTAATCCTGTGGGGCAGGGATTAAATATAATCTGGGTTTCTAATCCATAGAGATGTTACCTCTCTGAAAGCAGGAAGTCATTCTGTTCTGACATGTACTTCCTTGGGTTTGGAACTTGAAAGGAGTACAAGGGTTTCTGGAAGGTGGGGATATGGTGGTTAACATTGCTCAAAGAAAACACTTTCGTAGTTGGAGAATGACTGGGTTGAGTTATATTACCTATCCTGTTCTGAAAAAGGTGTAACTGTCATGACTATAAATTAGATAGTGTCAGTTCATACTAAAAAATTCTGAATTGATTGTGTATTCCTATTTGCAACTTGACTGATGGGCATCTGATGTTTCTTATTTGTTCATGTTTTAATTTGGTTTTCCACATTTCTTGAAAGAAATGCTTCATAGTTGAGAAGGCTCCTGGAAGGGCACCGTACTCTTGTTGCACACACACTACATATAATATATATATATATATATATGATATGTACATATTGCCATCTCTCTTAACCTTTTTTTTATGAAAATATTTTGCACTGGTGTCTGCATCCGCGTCCATGTGACATAGGGTTGAGCTATTACCCATAACCTTAACTAATCTGACAAAGGAGGAACAACCATTTATGTAAAACTGTAAATTAGATAGTGTCATCGATACTCGTCAATTTTGAGTTGATTGTGTTTTCTCCTTCACAATTTGGCTGATGGGAATCTGATGTGGTCCTGTGGATTGTTTTGGTCATAGGAGATTTGACCAAGGTTAGGTTTTGGGTTGGGTACCTGACTTGAATCTGTCTATCTGAACGGTGAAAAGCCTGATTTTAATTAATTTATTTGGTTCCATTCAATTTTTGAGGGCATCTAAAGTTCTTGTGCCTGAATTAACCATGACTTGGTTTACTTCTTTCTTTTATGTTTTTGACAAGATCTTCTTTATGAACATGTTTACTGAAATATTCACTTGACAGATTTACCCTGCTGTAATTATGACTACTGTATACAACTCTGGTTCATTGGGTTTTGTTTTATCTTTTGGCGAAACCTATTCTGGCTTGTCTTCATCTCTATGTGTGCTTGTGTATTTGTGCGTGCAAATGAATACATGTTTTCCATGTATCCGTTCTGTAATTCCGGCCTTGATTTTTTTTTTTTTTTTGGGGATTAAAGTACTTTTTCTTAAGGTCATGGTTGGTTTGGTGGTACAGGAGTTTATGTGCTGATGTCAGGTTTAGATCTGGAAAGACTTGTTCTAGCAGCCGGGCCACTTGGTCTCATGCAAGCATGCCTTGACAATGTCATTCCTTATGTTCGTCAAAGAGAACAGTTTGGCAGGCCAATTGGTGAATTTCAGTTAATACAGGTATTCATAGGCATATTAACAATCCTGAAATTCCGCTTCCAGTGGAAGCAGTAATAGTTAATAAATGTATGATCTTCTCACATGAATGAAAACCTGAATGTATTGGAGCTTATGAAGTTGGTTATTTTGGAATAGGGAAAACTGGCCGACATGTACACGTCATTACAGTCATCAAGGTATTGTAATCTTAGTTTTCTGTGCACTGATTTCTTCACAAGCTTTATTTTTTGGAAAATCTAATTATTTCTCTTCTTAACAGGTCGTTTGTGTATTCTGTTGCTAGGGACTGTGATAATGGGCACATTGATAGAAAGGTTCTTATCCTATGTTACTACTTACAGAGTTAATTTTGGCAGATTTCTTTGTAAAACTGAATCCTGAAATTTATTATCTATTTCCCTTTTGGATTTTCAAAAAGAGGGAATGTAAATACTCAACCTAATCACAACTTCCATCAATGTTGGTTGTCATAAAACTATTTTCTCATAATTCTTGTTGACGTGAGAGAAGAACTCGTAATTTTTCATTATTGGTCCCTTACCCTAACCCTTACTTAAGGGAGAATTAGGGTAAAACATAATTACAATGAAAACCAGAAAGTTATCTAAAATTATTAAAGAGGGGTCAGGTTCTTTAATATTCAAAAACCTGCCTCATTGTCAACACTCCCCCTCAAGCTGGAGCATAGATA
>JAANDH010001484.1:2157-48843 GCA_011799765.1 Nymphaea thermarum
CAATACGGGACTAAACTTATGGGGTGTTACAATCCACCCCCCTTAAGGCACACGCGTCCGCGCGTGTGGGACCCCAGGTCCGAGTGTTGAAACTGCTCTGATACCACTGTAACAACCCGACCCACTCCCGGGCTCGGGCCCCTGGTCTGGCGGATCCCAACCCGCCCCCTAGCAGTTTCGGCTCCAACTCTAAAAAGGCTAGGAACCAGGACAATCTTCTCGTCAATGACCCCTTTTTATAAACCCTTGAAGATTCCTCACAATCTTCAATACGGGACTAAACTTATGGGGTGTTACAGTAAGACCCACGATTTTTGGTTTAGATTTCTTTAAACATTTGGAATGAGGATTAAGAAAGAATCAAATGAAAAATATACTTAAAACTATATTAAGAAGGAGACATTTGAGGAATAGATAGGGATAAGATGGTTATTGAAAGGGGAGAAACTTTCCTTAGCATTAGAGGAGCACGTCCAGCCGTAGAGAGAAAGAGGGAGAAGGGTTATCGATTCTTGGAGAAGAGCAAGGAAAGGGGGCTGCGAAAGAGAAACAAGAAGAAGGTTGCTGCCAAGATTTTCAGAGGTATGGGAATTTTCAGTCATGGAAGTAGCATGAAGCCGTTTATTTTGAGTTCTTATAGATACATATGCATGTGGATTCATATATATTGTATGCCTAGATGTAAATTCTTTGATTTATTAGAAACAAAGCATGTTAGATACGAATGTGAAGTGCAAGGCGTGTAAATCATGGTTGAAGTTTTGGAAAAACCCTCGGGTTCCTGCGTTAAAGTTGTATGAGGTAGTCCATCTGTGAGAAACCAAGATTTCATCCGACCCTGAAACAAGAGCATGTATAGCTAAAGGAGTGGCTTTGTTCGAGGATTCAAACAAACCGCAGGAAAGAAAATTGTATACCAGAACCCTCAGAGAGGGTCTGGCCACAGAACCTGCTACACAAAATTCAAGTGGAAAGACTCGGCTGTTAACCTGAACTTAAGTTAATACCAAACAAAATAAAAGAGAGGGAAGAAGGTGCCGTAGCTCTATCGACGAGCAGGACTAATCGCTCGACTGACTGGAAACCAGTCGTCGTCTTCATGCTGGTAGCAGAGAAACTACTTGGTAAGTGAGGAACGCGACATTGAATCTGCAGACTTCCTCCTGTCGCTCCTCCTCGTTTGCCGGTTCACCCTCGTCGCAACGAAAAGGGGGAAACCGAGACAGACGCACCTGATTTGGGAAGTCGAAGCTGAAGAACGGGACAACAGAGTAGGCGACGGCGGCATGGAACCTAGCGTCAGAGCTTGGTGATAGTCGTATGTTGTTTTCTCTATTCGATTGTGTTTTGAAGCCATTATCAGAAAATGGTTTATTGTTTTTGTTTGAGAAACCAAGCCTGAGGGCGGTTTCTGTGAGAGGTACTAGACGGTGTCTAGTGATGAGAAACCCTCACTTTTGAAATTCGAAGGCGAAACGTGGACTTTGTGCGATGGTTTATGCGAGTGCGAGCTTTCTGTTTTGCCCAGTGTTTGGTTTTGTCCCGAGAGGTAGTGGTGCGCGAGGCTCACTGTTGTCGCACACTCCTCTGGCTGTACTGGAGGGCCCACAAGGTATTGGGCGGCACAAGGGCCCGGGGTACTGCTGCTGTTGGGAGATAGACATCTCCTGGTCCCTCAAACCGGGTTTCTAGGGGGGCCATGCTGCTGCAGCGGCGATCTGGGATATCTCAGGAGGCTTCACTGCAGGTACCCTCGATCCGTTGGATCGCCTGGTGAAGAGATTTTGTGTTCCGCCCGTGAGTGCCCACGGGGTTTTGTGTTGCTCAGCACGATGACCATGACATTGTCAAAGAACCACGGTTGGAAGCCTACAAAATTTTGGAGGTTGTGCACACCTCGTTTTGTTCTGATAGTGGGTCGTAATCTTTGTGTGTGTAAAGTTTTGGAAAACTTATGTTGTAGTTCATAAGGTCTTTTTGAAATCGTTTTACGAAACTAAATATTATTTTGTTGGGCCATGTTCTATTCATGGCTGGATTTTCTCATACTCAGAGGAATTCTGACCCCTCGTTCTACTCTACAGGTAGTACATGATAGATTCTGGCTCATGGAGTGACGACCTCAGGCTTTGTGATGGACGGGCATTGGCATTCTGGACACTGCGTCGGTTTTGGGCTTAGTGGTTATGTTAGTGTTTTTTTTTTTGTCCAAGTGTTTTATTTTAATACAATGCATTTGTTTATGTTTTGGTCATGACTCAATGTTGCTTCCGCAATTATTTTAAATAAAGAAAGAAGAAAATTTTTGGTGTCAAAAATTGGGTCCTGACAAGAGCACTCCGCAGAATTTTCAAGAAGTGAGCCGGATCTTGATGTGCACTCTAAATGAGAGGATGAATACCTTCTGTTTTCCTTTTTCTTTTCAATCTTTGTTTATGGGCTTTGTCATATCAGGCATACGCTCTTGTTTGAAGGTATTGGAGGGGAATACAATATTGAGTTAACAGCTAACGCCAAGTCTGTGAGGGAGTTTGATGATGGATTGACACGGGGTCCGTTTCACTCTAAGCTAATCTCTTTTTCAACGAATCAGATTCTGTGTGGCTGCTAAGAATGATTTCCAATGATCTGCAGTGTCCTTTGGTTACAAATCTGTGGATGATTATTATTTAGATGCAAGCAGCTCGCATTCTATAGAACATGTGCAGACACCTTTGCTGTGTATCCAGGTAGTTTTATCTTTTTCAAAGACTAATTGTAACATGGTGCTTCTCAACAATGACATATTTGTCTGTGTTTTGTGGCCGCAGGCTTCTAATGATCCAATTGCACCTTCTAGGGGCATACCTCGAGAACAAATAAGGGTATGCGATGCTTCTTTTGTCATGTTATCTGAAGTTATTTATTCAGTTTCTCTTTAAGATATGCTGAAACTCTGATGTGATTGTGGTATCCGAGAAAGCGAGAGAGATTTATACCCGAGTCTTGCCTACCATGAAAACAAATTCTTTATCTGAAGGAAACTAAATCGATCTTCCTTGCTGTTAGTCTGACTTAAACAGGAAGGCAGTCCAATTTTGATTTTTGAGGTGTGCAAAATGGGATTGATGGTGACGTTCCCAAAAATGCACTTTATAGCGTGCTCATGGCTTCAATTTTGAGAGATCAAAATCAGCTTTACTTGGTGCCTACCATATGGTGATCTTTAATTGAAAGACTGATCTTAGATGCAATGTGTTAGTAACTTAGTTTTTAATTTCTAATACCAGACCCAGATGTTCCTCTTTCCTTTGTACACACACACATATTAAGAAATGTACTAGTGACAGTTGAAGCTTTAGACGTGACGTTACTGCTGTAGTTTTTCACGAAAAGGTTTAATGCGTTTTTCACAGATTATTCAAGGTATTCTTGTTGTCTTGTCAGTGGTCTTGGTGACTATATGTATACATGAATGCAGTTTGCAAATCTCACGCACCAAACTATGGGCTTGGGTACCCAAATTGCCTATTCCTTTTGTTTGGGTGCGTGGGGATAGCTTAAATTGGGTTCAATTGCCAGGGTCCTTATTGGGAAATGGTGGATCTCTGCTGGTCCAACTATGATAATTTTTTTGAGGCTTTGAGTGTTCCTGTTCTCCTCATATCTCGCTCCTTTTTACCTACGTTGAAATACTCTTTTATCTGGATTGCATTTTAGCTACTGCTAAACTTCGCATGTTCCAATTCTCCTAATTCCTGGCTCCTTTTTACCTACTTTGAGCGACTCTTTTATCTGGATTGCATTTTAGCTACTGCTAAAGTAAAATAGTGAATAAGTTTGTCTTTCTTTTTTCATGCTTCGTTTGTTTAACTCTTTTTCTTGCTGTCTAATGCCTAGATTTGCCTTTTTCATCTACATAGAAAAGTATTGGTGCATTTATTTCTCTTATTTTTCTTTTGATCTTGTACCAAGTGGCATATATATGAAATTCTGAATTAGAAACTGAAACTTCGTCCAGGAAAACCCTCATTGTCTATTGATAGTTACTCCTAAAGGTGGCCATCTCGGTTGGGTCGCTGGAGATGAAGCTCCATTTGGATGTCCCTGGACGGACCCTGTTGTCATGGAATTTTTTGAACACATTCAAGAAAATAAAACTGACAGTTCCCTCCATGGAGCAGAAGGTGCTCAGTCTTGCAAAGCGTCTTTGGAAGTGATGGTTTGAGTTAGATCCTTGATACATTTGACAAATAAATGCTGATTCATCTGAGAAATCGCCCAGCTTTCAGTATTGTCTGATTACTTACTTGGTCATGGCACATTGCAGCCGAAGAAAGAACAGATTATTGAGCTGAGCGGTGCCTGTCCACTAGCTAAGAGTAAATGTCAAAATGAACAGTATATTGAGAACAGATTATTGAGCTGAGCGGTGCCTGTCCACTAGCTAAGAGTAAATGTCAAAATGAACAGTATATTGATCATGCATACGCCACTTTCAAGTTCCTGTCACTATAATCGATAATTGTGAACACAAAATCTCCAAAAGAGAGAGAGAGAGAGAGAGAGAGAGAGAGAGAGAGAGAGAGAGAGAGAAATAAGCTTCCTCTCTCAGTGTGAGAGAGATTTCAACATTACTAAAACATACTTCCAACCGAAAGTGAGCACAAAACAGAGCTCAAGTATACAATGAAAACCATCTAGAACCACAGCTCTTTCACACACACACACGCACAGAGAGAGAGAGAGCTCTCAAACCCCTGTAACACCCAAATGTTGTCTCTAGGTTTATCTGTTTTAATTCTTTAGTAACCAACTTGGAGTACATTCATTTTGCTCTGCGATATTCAAGACTTTTTCGTTGGTGTGGCAAGTCTCTTCAGAAGCTATTTCCGGTGAGAAGTGTAACAAATTGCGGAGAATATTGGTTTACCTTTTTGGTGGCGTATCTGAGTAATACGGTAATGACTCTAAGAAAAAGTTCTGCCTCCGCAGCGAAACTTCATCAAACCCATCCTGATGTGCTTTATGCTTTAGAAATTGTTTAAAAAGGGTGATGAGTTCTGCCTATTATGGAATCGTACTTTCTGCTCCCGATATGTTAGCTGACTTCTTGCGCCAAATTACAACTGCTAGTGAAATTCCCCTTTGGTAAGAAAGTAAAGGTCGTTACCAGGCTGAGAGTTGATTGCAGTTTTATGTTATCAACCTCGACTGCCCCGACATTTTCTAAAGAAGGTTGTTCATTGTCCACAGTACCCTGGACAAGGATACCTTCCACTAATGTTTGAAGCCACACTATTGTCTGACCATAGTTATTACTAGATAATGCGCAGAAGAGAAAGGGAGAGAGAGCATACCGAACTTTGCTCATTACAGGAGACTGCGTCCTGCCCAGACCTCAACCAGCGGAAATGTGGGCTATCTTTTGGCCAGGTGTTCAGAGTGCTCGTGAGCATTCATTCACACCAACCACTTTGTGCACCACGGAAACACCAAAATCCTCGATTAGTTATCTCTAATGACATCATAGATTCTCACTCTTATCGCCATCTTGTCCGCAGCTCGCCCTATATTGGGATGTGCCGTAGCTTATGATTTCAGAAAAAAGCAGAGAACTTGCCAGGCAACCTCTCTCTCTCTCACTCCCCCTTGTAAAATTGTGGCCCTTTTTGACTCTTGTATATTCTAACGGAACCATTTTGTAAGAATTAACTATATGATACTTCAGAAATTAAGAAGGGAACAATATTCGTTCTCTGGAAATCGGGATTTGCACAAAAATTAGAATTCGGGTAACAAAGTTATCAACCGTGTTCGTCGTTCTCATGCAGTCATTATCAGTATTCTCTGGCAAGGGCCGATTTTCCTATTGAAGAACTATCCCATGTGAGAATATATCAATATGCCTGGTGGGTTTTAAGATTTTTTAGAACACTGATCAAATAAGAAGCAGTTAGACAACTGTATCATCCTTATAGAAATGGGCAGATAGTATTCTCTAATGTACTTGTTTATCAATATAAACAAGCCAACATGCTTCATTAGAAACCAAAAGGAGTGGATCTACATCTCCAAAATTAAACAAATCCCTTTATTTCTTCATAATCTCCACAATTATTTACTACCAGTTTGCCTCCTCCAAATTTCTGGGAGCAGTTGTGCGTGCAGTATCTCATGCGTCCATATTCAATACGCATTTTTGGCAGTTTGAGGACACCCTGCCCACATGGGCCTTTTGCTTTTGTTTATTTTCTCATCACAGGGGTAATCTCATGCTTAATTTCGATAAAAAAAGAAAAAAATTACCTTGACAGTGTATTCAAAAGCTTTTCTGGACATAGAAATCTTTTTCAATATTCCGAAAAGTACGGAAAACTATCCTGTGACAGCATCGGCCGACACAAGAATTATGTCCACGGAATCACTACTGAGTTTTCTAATTATTAATTGAAGTTACTTGATTCGGTGGCTGACCAGTTCTGACTGTTTGCTGTTCCAGAATTATTGCTTAGACATTTCATATCAGCATACAGTGTTTTGGCCTAAAATTTCACCTGTTGTAGCAAATTGCTCTATGGAGCTAAGGTCCAAGTAAAAAAGTCTATTGAAAAAATAAATGAATTTATGAGGGACTTTCCATTGGCATGTTTCCCGAACCTGTCGACAATGTAACTAATTAAGGGTTCCCGTGTAGTCACATACTTGATCTCTTTGCTAAAGGGCTCTTGCAATCGAAAATTTAAAGCTTGGATTTCATTATAATAATCAGTAGTAGTACTGCAATGTACTCTTCGGAAGATTATCTGTTAAATGTAAAAATGCGGTCTGTAGTTTCAGCCTCTATCTTCTTCATCCTGAATAAGGTGGCAGCAGGAAGCATATTCCACATCTTCTGCACTATGTTCTATTGCCGTTGCGCCATAATATGCGCGTCGTTCAGTAGCATTTTCCCCTCGCACAAGCTGGTATGTTGGGAACATTTACATGATTCTTTTCCCTACAGGCAACAATGAAAGGATTCTTATGTATAACATATAGTATAATTAATTTTCTAAGCGAGAATTTAAGAAATTTTATGCACCAATAGATCCCCCCGCTCTTGTTAATTATTCCTCATTTTCATTTGATCAACGATTTGTTTATCTAAATATGCTGATGCCTTATTAAATATTTCTGTCTTCACCTCCCTCTTTAACGTCTGTCAATCGAAGGTCACCTCATTTCTACCGCAACGTGGCTAGCGACGGAGAAGGCCGAGCTTCGGATTCTTCACCTTCTTCAGCTTGAATTCTTTGTGTTAGCCGCCCCACTCAAAGTGTTGCAGAATCTTGAGAATCAAGTGTTTTGTGCTAAATCTTGTGATCTGGTAGGTTGGTCGGACGTAAATTTCGTTGTGATTCGGATAATTTAAATACACATCGACAATCAGACTCTGGCAAATTCAGCACAGCAAACAGGATCAAAATTTCAGAGGGCTTCAGATCCCTATAATCTGGTTGCCACGTACTTTTGGAACAACTGCACCTTAATTCCTTTATATATCCATAAAAGATTTCACTTTTTCCTCTAATCTTTATCCACAGTGCGTGAAGCCAAAAGATGGCAATGGGTAGGCCACAAGCTCAATAACTAATTGAAGTGTTTGGCAAATTTCTGAAGTGTATCAGATATGCGTGTGGTTTTGCGTTTCATTTCTAGATTCGTAAAAAGAAGTAAGCTTGCATAGTGTTTGGCAAATTTTCTGTTTCTGGTTGCCAAGCACGTCACGATCGGAAAGCAAGCGGGGGAAAGCAGTTCAGTCAGATGGGCCCTGCTGTTTTTGTAGGATATGGGGAGCTCTTGTCTCTCTGTTGTTGTACTCTCTGTTGCTTTGAATAAAGAATCTCATTGAACATATCCCTTTCACGCAGACGCCACAAAACAAAAATAGGACCGGTGGCCAGAAAGATTGCCTTTTCGCACAAGTGGGAAAGCGTAGAGGGAGGGAGAGAGAGGGAAGGTTCGAGTCTCACAACTTGAGACCCCTGACCGCCGCATCCATGTAATCAGAGAGCCAAGAGAAAGCCACCCACGATCTTTACGCATTAATGTTGTAAATACCGATTTCTATCTTTTAGGAGAAACCTTTGGGCTGCCTCGGATGTGGAATTCAAGGCTGACCTCTAATCAGCCTTTAGAAACCCATTGCTGAAGTGAACGGTGGATTTTGCAATTATACACTTGATATCCATATTATATTATAAAAACTATCCCACAGATCTACAGACTACAGTTTAAGGCCATGTGGATGTATGGTACCTCAGATCTCAAATCCAAGGCTAAAGGATGATATGTAATTAATTCCTTTTATGCCTTTTTAAATTGTTTTATAAATTTACAACAAAAGCTTAATTTCGCACCAGCCGGCATTTTGCTAGTTTGAAGCGGATACTATGTACATGTACCAGCTCGCTGCTGGGCCAACTTTCATAATATTTCTAGGGCTACAAATGTGTGGTGTCAGTACACAAAATCAGGTCAAGTGCAAAATGCCAGGCCAAGTGGAAATCAACAATACAAAATGAAAAAACTCTTAGACCAAGTTATTAACTTTAGTTATGACCCAATGTTCTACACAGACAAAGCTCGCCATGGGTGCAGCATCCTGATCTGGTGTCAACTGCAGGCCTAGTGAAGGCGGTTGGTTTGGGACCAATCTTGGATGAAGTCAAGCTGGTGAATGGTGATCATTCATGGCAACCTTCGCATTCCTTTACCATGGACAAGAAAAGAGCAATTCTTACCCTAGCTTGGCAAAAGCGCGTAAAAGAAACATCATCATGAAAAACCAGAACATATGCATCCGTCACTTCAACTGTATCTTCTCCAAAAAAGATATCTGCAGTTTTCACGAGAAAAAAAAAGTTGTATGCTCTTGCATAGGGTTATAGTTCATTCAGGATCTAGTGATTTGCTTATTTTATATAATTTGGAAAAAAGCATATTCTATTTACTTGGGCAAGGGATTTATTTTCTTGTCATCCTTTTTTGCTGGAAGAAGAAAGAAAGAAAAAAAAAGAAAAAAGAAAACGAGACAAGAAGACATGGAAGGAAAGATATGCGAAGAGGCCTTAGCCCCTCTCTCTTTATTACTGCCCGTAAGCTCTAGTAATGCTTTGGGACTTGAGTAAGAAATCGTATACTTGTTCATTATATAATAATGTGACGTATTCATTTTTTACAATTAAAAGGAGTAGCACTATGGAACTGATGATGATTAAACTTTCACTCACCATGACAATTAAAATAACTACGCTCCAAATAAGAAAAAGATCGGGTGCTCAATCACTCGTTTAAAGAAAGCGAATGAGTTTTGATTGGGTCGGCAAAGCATGAGTTGATAAATGCCAAGGAAGATCGTATCAAGCGATCAAGCCGATGCTTGAGTTGATTGCAGGATGTGATGGTGGCTCCCTCGATCGATTGGTCATTTTCCGAACTGTTCGTCTTGTTTCTTTGGGAGAAAAGAAAAGCAGCTTTGCTGTCATGGTCTATTGTCGGCCTCAGTAAATGGCTTGGCTGGGGGGACCAAATGAAGAGGATCAGATCAAGGTTGGTGCTGGATTTATACAGATGCGTTTGATATATGCATATGCTTTGCTTTTATTAAAGTTTGGTCGAGCCGAATTGCATGTTAAAAATATCAAGCGAAAATTAAACAAAAGAGAACGATTTGAAAGAGCAGATGAGATCAGGAAGAACATTAAATGGAGAGAAGCAATGTTAATGTGAATATGAGCGTGTAATGTAGCTGCTACCCCGATCGAATCCTCCCGAAAATCGGCTGGTATGGGCCCTGTCTTGCATCGAATGATATAGCTTCTGGTGTTGTTGGCAGCACGTTTCCTGGTGATTAATGAAAACAGAGATACAGCCCTATGCTTAAATGCATTGAAGAACACAAATCTTCGCCATCATTGCTTCCTGTAAACACGGTTTCTTGCATGTTCCTTGCGCTTCAAACGCTCTTCTTACTAAAACATGTACCAACCCCCTGCTTTTAATTCTCCGGTGCATGTTCTACGTGGTGATTCACTCACTCAAAGGTCTGTTCACTAAAGGCCTGATTTCTCCAGTCAATGACTTGCTATTTCCTGTCCACAGGTGCCATAAGAAGCTGCTTCTGCCAATTCTTGCGGCGCGTTCATTCTGTATATTGAAGAGGAAAATCAGCCAACTGATTTTCAGGAATCAAGGGAAAATCACCCAACTGATTTTCAGGAATCAATGATATCTTCTATCACAGGATAGAGATCTATCAAATCCCAAATTTGTGGGATCTGTACATATCTGTAAAACTTGTATAAATATTTCATCATCGACGTAATGAAATATATCTCTTTTGGCTCCTTCTTCTTTCTTGTTTCCTTTTTCTCTCTTTTCTCACGGTGTCTTCACATGGTATCAGAGCGGAAACAACGAAGAGAGAAAAGAGATCGCTTACAATGTTGCTATTCTTCAGCAAAGCAGAGGAAGAAAGGGCCTCACCGTTTTTCATTTCCCTTCTTCTAAGAACAGAGGAAGAAAGGGAATCTCTGTTCTCCTCGACTCATCTCTGCTTCAGCAGCGTCTGTCTTCTTCACATCTTCAGGAGGAGGAGGTCGCCCATTTTGGGTGTTTCTGTCGCCATCAGGAGGAGATCGCTCATCTTCTCTGTTCTGTTCTGTTCGCCTGAGCGTTCTGCTCAGGAAGCCTCTACATCGCCTCGCACAGACCGGCCGCTCCTGCACCGCTCGATTGTTGAGCGTCCTGCCCCACGAGGAGCGCTCTGCTGTCCGCTCGAGCGGCTCCTGCACCGAAGGCCCAGCGACCTTCTCCATTTGCTAGCATCCGCTCGAGCGTCGATCTCATCCGCTCGCTTGTGGACTGCCATCGCCCTTCGCCTGAGCATCCTGCTTGAGCCTTCTGCATCTCAAGCGTCCAAATCTCGAGCTTCCGTCCTCCTGGAATCAACCTCCCGAGCGTCTTCAGCCGGCTGCCTACCGCAGCACCGCCTCGGCCTCCCTGTCTGCGCTTCCGCTTCCTGCAGATCTCCGGCTTAGACGGTGACGGCTCCATCTTCGCCGCCCTTCGACGCGCGGAAACTTCCCTAAGACGCCTCCCCCTTCACGATCAGCGACGGGGAAACCCCCGGCGGCGAAGCGGGATTCCGTTCTGCTGATCGGAGTGCCCTCAGAAGCCTCCCGGTGTAGCTCCTCTGCTCTGAGCCAGTTCTCCAACGAGAGCTTCCTGCCGACGCTGCTATTCCCAAATAGTGCCCGCTGCTGCTGTCTGCCTGAGCTCGAGCGGTTAGCTCCCTTCTCTCTGGAGCACTCCCTCCCTTGCATCGGATATAAAAATCGCTTTATATCAGTCAGCTGGTATTCTTATTTGTTGATTTTCACCATGGTGATAACTCTTGGTTCAATTTGGGATTCTTTTAAAACTGAAAAGGTGCGACAGGAAGGAATATCGGCAAACAACGTAAAGGTTAGTACTGCTTTGTCGCAACTTGCTGATGAACAGATCAGTCTATTAGCTTCTTGGTTGAATGTTGATACTTTATCGGTTGCTGCAAATCTAGCTGGTAAACAACCATTTACAACTCATTTTCCTCGGATTATTAATACTGGAGCCTCAGATCACATGACACCTCATTTCCATTTACTGTCAAATGTCAAAACTTTACCAAAAAATCGTGTGATCAACCTACCAAATGGACACCAAACACTAGTCTCTACTACTGGAACAGTTTATCTTTCTGATAATATTCAGCTTACTGATGTCCTATACATTCCTGATTTTAAATACAATTTACTATCAGTTCCGAAGCTTACCAAGACTATTAATTGTATTGCTGTCTTTTTCTCAACCTGTTGTGCTTTCCAGGACTCTTTGTCGAGGAAGCTAATTGGAGTAGGTAATTTAAGCGGTGGACTGTACCATCTTCTTCTTCCATCTACTTCACATTCTTTGCTTGCTTCCAATGGTAATAAGACAACTCATATATGGCATATGAGACTTGGACATCCTTCATTCGATAAGTCTGTTTCATTGAATGAAAACATTTCTATTTCCAAACATCATTTTTCTTGTGATGCATGTCTTAGAGCTAAGTTCACCCGTTCGCCATTTCCCATTAGTAATTAGTATTAGTAGAGCAAGTGATCCTTTCAACTTGATTCATTGTGATATTTGGGGAGGATATGCCACGCCATCTCACACAGGCGCACATTATTTTCTCACAATCGTAGATGATTTCACACGATCTACTTGGGTTTTCTTGATGAGGTTCAAATCAGAAACATTTTCTTGTCTAACTCGTTTTTGTGCCATGGTGTTTACTCAATTCAATGCTCATGTGAAATGTGTTCGGAGTGATAATGGTGCTGAATTTACAGCTCATAATATGCAAGCATATTTTCATGAGCATGGCATAGAACATCAAACCTCATGTGTTGGAACTCCTCAACAAAATGGACGTGTTGAGAGGAAGCATCGTCATCTACTAGAGGTGGCACGAGCACTTAGGTTTCAAGCAAATCTTCCAATTACTTTTTGGGGTGAATGTATTTTGACAACAACTTTTTTAATTAATAGAATGCCGTCAACTCTTTTAAATGATAAGTCTCCGTTTGAACTTCTTTTTCAGAAAAAGCCCAATTATGAAGATTTACGTGTTTTTGGATGCTTGTGTTATGCCAAAAATTTAAATCCAATGCATAAGTTTTCATCACGTGCACACAAATGTGTTTTTGTCGGGTACCCTCACAATCAGAAAGGGTATCGTGTATATGATTTGGATACCAAACAAATTTTTACAAGCAGAGATATATCTTTTTTTGAGGATAATTTTCCATTTCTAACCGAAAAACGCCATATAAATGATTTGAACAATGTTGTTTTACCTCACCCTCAAGCAGATTATATTGGAGAGAATTATATGTCATCGTGTGAGAATGGTGTTCCAGCAAATTCCTCCCCGTTAACACCCATTCAACCTCACGATTCCATCAACAATGACCAAAATCTACTAGTCACTCATGTTTCAGATCATCGACCTATGCCAGATGATCCACCTCCTCCAGACTCACTTGCTCTACGCAAATCTAGTCGTCCTCGTCATTCACCATCCTATCTTGAAGACTATGTGTGTTCCAATGTGATGGTTATAAGTCCACCGCCTAAGGAATCTACTTCAACTAAGCAATCCTCAGGTACACGTTATCCCATACACAATTACTTACCTGTTCACAAATTCTCTAAATCCCATTATGCTTTTTTAACTTCTATCATGAGTGATGTTGAACCTAGCTCGTATGCGGAAGCCGTTAAGTATCAACATTGGCGAAGTGCTATGGCTGATGAAATTCAGGCTCTTGAACAAAACAGTATATGGTCTATTACTACTTTGCCTCCAAACAAAAATCCAATTGGTTGTCGTTGGGTTTATAAGATAAAACGACGATCAGATGGAAGTATTGAACGCTACAAAGCCAGACTTGTTGCAAAAGGGTACAATCAACTAGAGGGCCTCGATTATTATGAGACATTTGCTCCGGTTGCAAAGTTAACAACCATGCACACACTTCTTGCTCTTGCTTCTATTCAGCGATGGTACTTACATCAAATGGATGTAAGTAATGCATTTATACACGGAGAATTACATGAAGAAATATACATGACTATTCCTCCAGGCCTTCTGCGTGAGGGGGAGTATTCAAGTAATAAAGTGTGTCGTCTTCATAAGTCTCTATATGGACTCAAGCAAGCACCACGTAACTGGTTTCACAAGCTACTATCTGCACTGGAAGGCGCTGGTTTCATTCAATCATCAGCTGACAACACTCTCTTTACTCGGAAGCATGAAAAACAATTTATTGTTATTATTGTCTATGTTGATGATCTTATCATTGCAGGAAATGATGAATCAGGAATTGCTTCAGTTAAGCAATATTTACATTCGAAATTTCACACTAAGGACTTGGGAATACTTAAGTATTTTCTTGGCATAGAAGTTGCAAGAGCACCATCGGAAATATTTCTAAGTCAAAGAAAATATATTGTGGATATTTTGAAGGATGCAGGTTTGATGGGAGCCAAGCCTATGGACTTTCCAATGGAGCAAAAATTGCGATTAACTCCAAATGATGGTATTCCACTGAAAGATCCAGCTAAATACAGGAGGTTAGTCGGAAGATTGATTTATTTAACCATTACTCGTCCAGACATAATGTATTCAGTCCAAGTTCTCAATCAGTTTATGCAATTGCCACGAACCACACACTATGAAGCAACACTTAGAGTATTGAAGTATTTGAAGGCTTCACCAGCAAAAGGAATATTTTTATCATCATCAAGTGAAAAACAATTGAGGGCTTACTGTGACTCAGATTGGGCAAGCTGTCCTACCACTCGTAAATCAGTAAGTGGATATATTGTGTTCTTGGGGAATAGTCCTATCTCTTGGAAGTCAAAGAAGCAATCTACTATTGCGAGATCTTCAGCTGAAGCAGAATACCGAGCAATGGCTTTGACAACTTGTGAAGTTGTTTGGTTAAAAGCCTTATTGAATGACTTGGGGTGGAGTCATGATAAAACAGTCAATTTATATTGCGACAATCAAGCGGCTTTGCATATTTCAGCAAATCAAGTCTTTCATGAAAGAACAAAACACATAGAGCTAGATTGTCACTTTGTAAGAGAAAAAATTCAGCGAGGAATAATTCGGGCTCATCATGTATCATCTTGTCTGCAACTAGCTGATATTTTCACTAAACCATTGGGGAGAGACGTTTTTCAAACCTTAAGAACCAAGTTGGGTGTTTCAGATTTGCACACACCAGGGGAGTATTGAAGAGGAAAATCAGCCAACTGATTTTCAGGAATCAAAGGAAAATCACCCAACTGATTTTCAGGAATCAATGCTATCTTTTATCACAGGATAGAGATCTATCAAATCCCAAATTTGTGGGATCTGTACATATCTGTAAAACTTGTATAAATATTTCATCATAGACGTAATGAAATGTATCTCTGTTGGCTCCTTCTTCTTTCTTGTATCCTTTTTCTCTCTTTTCTCACGGTGTCTTCACACTGTATGCCTTGTAACGCTGAATATTCTTCAATATTGCTCTTCAACTTCAATGTTTATCGAAGTATATAATTTCGTATCCATTGAGCAAAGGCCATCTTCAACAAGGTCCGAGTATCTGACTGCAGAGTTGCAGTTTCACCGTGTGACCTAAGTGGGTCCCAGTTTCTTACCGGAAAAGCTTTCAACGGTGGACGGGGCAAGCTTTTTAACCACCATGAGGAGACAAATAAACGGAAGTGGTATACATCGCATGCATTGTTGTCCTAGGTTCGTGGCAAGTCTCTCTCACTACCCCGCAATAAGAAACGTGACATATGATTGACAACAAGACCAAAACAAGCAAATCCAACTTTGTTAGATTCTTCAACTAAGGTCTTCCTCAGCCACTTGCTGTGATGGCCGGGCCCAATCAATTATGGCCACTCCCCTACAATGCAACCAAAATTTATGTGTTCTCATTTCAATGACTGCGGTTTAGTTAATTAAGTTTCAAGCTTTTATCGAATAACAGCTTAAGTTATATGGGTCAAATGATGCAAAGGTTGAAATTTGCTGTTTATGTGTAGATTGTTCATGGCTTGTTGTTTCTCCTATTGGTGTTAAGTTGATTACTGCTAAATTACAACCAGAAATACGTACCTCCCCCTTGACCTCCTTGGACTTGACTGCCTTAAGCTACCTATTTAATCAGGTGTACATACCTTTTATATATAAGGCCGACCTGAAATTCGTTATGATTAAAGACCAATTTGAATTTCTTTTTTTTTTCTGTTTGGTACATCTTAGCCGCACCGCTTGATTTATGCAAAAGGCAATGCATGGTCGACATATAAGACGCCAAACCAAGAAATATAACTTTTTTGCATATGGACATCTTGGCCCTTCTATTTTGTAGCCATAAGAGTTACAGAATGAGGATAGGGCTCTTCTTCTTATTCTGTTTTCTTTAAGCAATTAATTGGCCTTGGGGTATCGGCCAAATTTGCGAGCTCATGCATTAAAATTGTGCCTCGTTCAAAAGATCGTTTCGTCTCATTGGCTGCAAGTGGGCAAATATGTGGGGGGTGGGGATGCCAAGAGGAAGGATACATATAACACTAGCTATCACCGGCTTTGCTTCTTGAAAACAACGTGACGTAGCAACCATACAAATTAGCAAAAAAGATGAAAATGAAGAGGATGAGCTAGAGCAACTCGAGAACAAAGGCCTTCAATTTGTTTCTGTTATCTCCTCTCCTTATCCTGGCAAAGAAAGTGGTCTTAGGTCGTCAACTTGGTTTTAACATCTTTGCCTCTCTCCATCACAGCCCACTTCCCAGCACTCGAACGGATGGAGCCCATATAGGGCAGATCTAAGGCATCTCTCTCTCTCTCCCTCTCTTTCCTGAGAGATGCTGCAGCCTGTTTGATCTTAGCCCTCAAATTGGTGAAGGGTCGGCACCAGGAACTTTATGAGAATGGCTCTACGAACATCTTCCAGTCATTCCCAGTGGCCCCCGTGTTGTTTCCAACACCACGATCGATTGCACCGGCCAACGCACTCAAGGATAGCTACCAAAGGGTTATCGATCGAGCAACGTAGAGATGGCCAGGTGGCCTCTTGGGTCTTCGAAATTTCAAACAATAAATTAAGCCTTTCAATGGCGCCCTGGTTAGTGTAATCAATGGCCTTTTATGAGAGAGGGGGCGACCTTAGGCAGGCTGACTTGTTGATTGTGATTGCTGGCGAAACGTTTGGTGTTTTTCAGTTGATACAAACTCTATGAAATGAGGATAAAGAAATCCAGCTAGCGGAGAAAGTTCGATGATGGTATCATCAAATATAAAATATGACACACTGCTAGATAGCTCCTCCTAATTATTCATATATCCGAAAGGAATCCAATGGGATTATATGTTCTGCAACCACAGCATGAGAAGTTCGAAGCAAAGGTAAGATGAAAGGAAGAGAAGAGACTGCTTGCACATACGAAGGGGGACTCTTTTATGCGTTGTATGTTGCGCATGCATGGATGAATTTGTGTCTATGTTGAGGCATGGGTGGATGGTTCGGATATTGGAGCATTTCTGTTCGGATGGTGAGAAAATGGGCAGCTTCTTAAGAAAGTGGACAACTTTCCTACTGGGACAATCGGGGGGCCAAGAATTGTATTTCCCTTCCTGTAGTCTGAGGGTGCAGAAAATTGTTCATGTTGTCAGCGTAATGTACGTCTTAGATTATGCAGGTCACCGTTATCATCGACTCAAGCATGACATAAGCCGAATTTTAGCTTTTTTCTCAAGGGAAACCCCTTTTAACCGAATTTTGTGAAGATGGGACTTGGAGAAGAGTTATAAAAAATCAAAGAATAGGAACGGGCAAAACTCAGATACAAGCAAGAACGATCGGGAACGAGAACCAATGAAGCAACCAGTGCAAGTGCAAGGGGAGCCGGGGTTTAGTTATGAGGCTGATGATATACGTACTTGCGATGAAAAAAACCCTTTGCTTTTTGGGGTACATCTACATTTCAGTGATTCAGGTTGAGCTCTCACCTTATAATTTTCTTCTTTTACCTTTGTGCTCTCATTTAAATGAGAAGATCGTGATTTCGAAGTACGAATAAAATGTCAAAAGGAAAAAGAGTATCCTTCATGTATGGACTTGAAGAGTGTTGGCCAAGTGGGCCGTGGTCCATCGAATTCCATAGCCGCCGGTCAATCGTTGGGAACTGAACCTACAGGTGGTTTAGGGGGGCCACGACCGGCAAAATGATGACAAAAGTCTAGTGCCATTTCAAGATCCGGTCGGATATCGGTCCACCCCACGACGGATACGTGCAAGATGCTGACAACGTCAACCTCCTGTATTCTTCTCGTCCGGCCCAGGTCCGCTATAGTTTCTTTTTTCAATGCAAGCAGAGTAGTACTATCATTCTACAGCTGCAGCCTTCTCCTTCCCAAATCTGAGATTGCTGTTGTGGTGATGGAGCTTCTCCCAACCCTAGCTGTAGCCATCATGCTCCAGACAGAGACCCCTTTCACTCCCAATCCGTCAACTTCCTCCACATGCGTTTGGTCGCTTTCACTGCCGATCCCGACAATTTAGAGCCATTGGTCTTCCCTCCAGACTGATAGACATGGCATCCTCACCATCCTTGCTTCCTCTATTATTATCGCACAACTATGGAGGGGCCGATCGAGTTCTAACCAGGCCTGGTCGGGACGAACCATTTGGAACCCACTCGATGCTTACCAAGCAAGACCGAGCTCCATGCACCCGGGTACAGAGATGTTTACGAACTAGATCAGACTGATAGACCTCACATAGCATGGTGTAAAGCAGCCCCTGTCCATCGACATTCCGCTGTCAGAATCGCCAGCTCGGAGCTCCATCTGAAAAAAAAAAAAAAGCAAGGTTGATAGAAGAGTGAGAACTGTAGGAACTTGATGGTGATTTTGAGAATCAGAGGATTTGGGGCTGTTGCAGAGAAGACGACGATGGAGAGGGCCAAGGTGGTCCTTGTCCTCAGCGTGAAGACGGAAAAGACGAATCCGACGCGCCTCAGTGGCCGCAGGTTTTTCAAGCTCCGCCGTAGTAAGTAAGAAGAGGAGCCTAGTCTAATTTGCTATTGTTTAAGCGTAAATAAAACTTAAAGGGAAAAAGGAAGGCATCCATGTTAATCATGTCCATCAAAAGCACCTGGGAGACCTGAATTTTCAGGTCCTGCGATGGACAACCCAACGTGTTATGGTTTGAGGAAACAATTTCTTTTAAAAAAATAATTTTAAGCAAAAGTAAGAGTTGTATAAAAAAAATTAAGAAAACATAAACTTAAGTTTGAAACTATGAAGACAAAGTCACCCATAAACATGCCTATAAAATGAAAATATATAACAAAATTTTTCTTTATGATAAAATGAAAATATATATATATATATTCATTGAGTGCCATAGTTTAGGAAAATAGCAATCAAATTCATCGGAATATGTACAATGAGCGAGAGAGAGAGAGAGAGAGAGAGGACCAAACATACATTGTTTTTCCTTTTTCATGTTCATCCACCGCAACGATGACAAAAGGACTCACATCATGGAAGAGGGACGAAGAAAAGTCCAAGACAAACAAAACAAATATAGAAAACAACTGTACAAAATCACAACCCAAAGGATGAAGCGGAAAGCTATGGCCGGCGGCGGAGCACGTTGACGTTGAGGGGCGACGCCATCTCGCAGGAAAGCCTCAACCGTTCGGACAGGTCGACCGGGGCGGGGCCTCCGGGCATCCACACGAATTCGTGGAGCAGAGAGGCCACCCAGAGGTAGATGGTGGCGAGGCCCAGCGTCTTCCCAGGGCAGCTCCTCCTGCCCGACCCGAAGGGCGCCAGGCGGAGGTCGGAGCCCAGGACACTGAACTCCGGATCCGGCCCCGACTGCAGGAACCGCTCGGGGGAGAACTCGAGCGGGTCGGGCCAGATGCTCGGGTCCCGTCCGATGGCCCACATATTCACCATGGCAGTGGTCCCGGCCGGCACCTGCCACCCATCCACGACGGCGTCCTCCGTTGCTAGACGGGCCCACGAGAGGAGGGGACCCGGCGGGTGCAGCCTCAGCGTCTCCTTCACCACCGCTTTTACGTAGGTGAGCCCCGCGAGGTCTGAGTCCGCCACAGGGCGCGCCCTCCCCACCACGTCGTCCAACTGCTGCTGCACCTTCCCCTGCACCTCCGGGTGCATAACCATCCGCGCCAGCACCCACTCGATCAGCACCACCACCGTGTCTGTTCCCCGGAAAATCATTTCCTGACACGGAAAAATGGAATCACGCGGGGGACAAATTTGAAAAAAGGGAAAACTCGCTTAGCGCGAAGATTTCATTCAAAGAGACCGAAGCAAAAGATACCCAAAGGACGGCGATCAAATCAGAGTCGGATAGGAAGCTGAAACTGCCGCGAAAGGAGAGCAGCACGTCGAGGAAATTCGTCTTCTTCTCGTCGGAAATGGAAACAGAGCGGTGCTCGTCGATGATCTTCCCCACGAAGCGTTTCACTCGAGGGATGAGGCGGGAGCAGCGGCGTCGGATCCTCTGCAGGTCCAGCAGACCGAGGAAGGGGAGGTGGTCCGACAGGTTGAGGACGCCGAGTATGTCGTAGCCCTCCTGAACCAACTCGGTCAGTTCCACCACCTCCGTGTTCGTCTCATCCAGCCCGTAGTCTTTCCCGAAGATGCAGCCCATCATGTGGTCGAGCGACGCTATTCTGAGGACGTCCCGCACCTGCACACCCGGCCCGGAGATGGCAAAGCGAGCGGACATCCGGGCGGCAATCTCAATGCGGCGATGCTCGGAGGCGGCGATCTGGCGAGGGCAGAACATGTGGGTGGCGGCCACTCGTCGGAGGCTTCTCCAGTAGGCGCCGTAGGGTGCGAACCCGATGGCTCGATCAAACATGAGAGCGTACGCCGACTCCTTGACTGGACGGTCGGCGAAGGCCGAGCCTTGGAGGATTTCCCGCGCGACGTCCGGGTTGCACGTCACGAAGGCCCGTGTGGTCCCCACGCTGAAGGCCATTAGTCGAGTAGCGTGGAGACTGGCGGCGGCGACGGCGAGCTTTCGATGAGCCAGGCCGCTCATGAGCCTCATGCTCCCGACGACGGGCCATCCTCTAGGGCCAGGTATGGCATTATTGTAACTCATTCCCCTCGGTCTCCCCATCCAGTACCGCCCCCAGGCAGGGCCGCCCTGGTAAGACCAAGGAAGGAAGACGCCGAAGATAAGGGCGAGGAGGGCGCAGAGCAGAAGGACACCCGCATTCTCCAGTGGAGTGAGGCGGGAATCTGGACGCAGGGCGAAGAACCACCACCAGTGCTGAACAAGAGTCGCCATTGCAAACCGCTTCTCTGCTCTGTTGTGTGTGTGTACGCCAAACTTGACAAGCCACAATCGACCTTTTATAGCATTCGCTTAGGTGACCTTGGGGCCCGAGCTGATAGGAAAATGACGCAATGGTCGTGGCTTCTAAAGCAAACGGCCGTACCAGATGCTCGGTGGTCGAGTAGAGCATCATATCTCTACAACTTGGCAATCGTCTTCTTCATCTACAACTTGCAGAGGGCCGTGACGGCACGTGGTCCCTCTCACACATGAAGTTCCCCTCTCCGAATCTTGGTCGTGAGGCACACGGACTGAGAGGCATACGAAAGGAACCGTGGGGAAGGACAAGAGGGTATCGTCAGTTTTGGATCCATCGGCGGTATATCCCTCGATTTGCCGGCCCTCTCGACGAAGCGAAAGTTGAAATCAGGAAAATGCCCTCCCATTGTTTGATGAATACATTGGATAGGCCCTCCTTCCATTCGATCACGATCAGGATCAAGCCTCATTTGGACATTCAAACTCGAAAAAATTGTCCTACTGTAAAATATAAAACCGGTCATAATAAAGGAAGTGAAGTTGAAGGCCCTGAATCTTCAAATCTTCTTTATATTCTGCTATTTTCGAAACCTTTTTTGAGGTTTTCTTATAAAGCATGGTCGAAAATTATCTTCGTATCTTTACTTGCCATCTGTTTAAGCAATGTCCATTTAAAGAGTGCCTCTTGCAAACGCCTTCTATGATCGGGCCTTCTAAAGCCCAGCTAAATTCTCTTCGTATCTATACTTACCATCTGTTTAAGGTTGAAAAGTTATACAGTATAAATAGTATGACGAAACTAATCGACTCGAGAAGACTGCTTTAGCCAGACTTGGACACACGATCAAAACAGAGGGTGGAAGCATTGGTGTTTTTTATAATTAAACAATACTTTCCTTGTACAGTTGCACCATTATGGGGCAGATTGACGTGTACATTGCCTTCTAGGCCCTGTTAGCGCAGGAAACCATTTCCAATTCCTCTATTACAAGGTCGCGGACAATCACTTTCTTTCTTATTTATTTAGCAATCCCATAGTTTTAGGTTGTCCCTCCTATAGGAATATATCCAAATTCTATCCGCTCTCGTCCCGCATGCAATGTTGCCCGAAGTTTGGCTCAAGCCAACAGACTTTCTTTAAAATATTTGAACAGCGTCCCCACAAGTTTAGACTTTAGCGGTTGATTTGTCTGGCTTTATTCTGGGGATTAAGTTAAGACAACAAGTAGTAAAGAAAACCAACTAATTTGCTTAACCTACTTTAATCTGGGCGTCAACGCCACTTAGCTTAGCTGGTTCATGCATGACATAACAAATTTATGCATATTCGTGGGTGATTAGGGTTGAGGGTGTGAAGGACGAGCGAGAGGCCTGCCAGAGCTAGGATCTAGATTGATCTTCCCATTAAGTTATTAACAGAAGGTGAAAATCAGAGAAGACGAGAAAACCAGACGTACGATGTGCCTGCGTGTTACTGTTTACGAACACGTAGAAAACAATTTACGTCACTCCTGCCCCGAACATAGTGCTGCCGGTCTGCCATTCTGCACTTGTACCCTCCAGACAATCAAGAAAAAGACGTATATTTTTCGTGTAGCCAACTGAATCTGTTCGTAATTCTAGGAAGAGGAACTTTCTTCGAGTCGGTTTTACAAGTAAAATGCTCACGGTTGTACAATCTTCATCATCCGCTGTCAGCCTCTGGATTTCCACGCATATATGGACTTAGCATTTCTGTAACTCTCACAGTGACTGGCGGATTTAGTTTCCGCACATCTTAAAATTCTGCCGTCCTGAGAAAAGCTTCCGTCTATAACATGTTCTATCGTCTGGGGGATGAAATCTACCATTTTCTCCTACCACTTTGTCGTCTGAAAAACTCAAACCTTAACTAGTTCTTGGACATTGGGAGTCATTAAAAAGTAACGCTTATAGAGTATCATTAAATTTATACTAAAGATCAGGAAATTCATTATTGCTGTTCAGGTAAAGCTAAGAAATAGATTAGCGTATGTGAAGGGTGTCATGCCTCTGAGTTAGGATCAATTACTCCATCATTTTGTTGGTGTTGCGGAAGCGTTTTCTTGGGTGGCGGATCGGCGGTCCCTAATAAGACTTACTAGTACTTAACAGTTCAAACTTACGGCTAATTTGCAAACAAAATAAAAACGATATGGAAAACTGTCATTTTCTCACCCGCTGAACTAGGTTTTAACAACTTAACTGTTGTAGATTTAAACCAAAAAAAAAGGTTGGAAGATGTAGAGAAAATTTGAAAGTGAAAGTCCCTTTCCGCAGTTCACGTAGAAACTTAGGCTGGAAATAAAAATTCCTCAATTTATTTAAGTGCGCACGGGAGGGGAATCAGGGATAAAGAACACGCCAGAAAAGGTCAACTTGGAAAAGAAAGGAGGGTGACCCAAAGTGGTTCCCTAGATGGGGCGGCTCCTGGCGGCGGGACCCTGCCTAGGTGGAGAAGCTTGCAGATCAGCCGTCGAATTTCTGTACGGCCCCGCGGACTTGAAAACTCGGTTTTGAAATTTAATCGATTGAGCTCCCGATTCACTGAAGTTTCCGCTGATCCAGTCGTTCAGCTCTATATAGCGGTAAAAATGCTGTAAATTTGATTGAAATATATAAAAATGATTTGACAACCTGTAAAAAAAAAATAAAACACGACATTCGTTTGATCTACAAATACTGCATCGAATTGATTTGCCACTTGTTGAAGTAAATTTTTGTGCGTCATGCTGATTGCTTGCTTTCATCTCTGCCATCAACTGTCAATTTGAGTTCAGGTTCCCGCAGCTCGAATCAGTTTTGCAAACGCCCAGAAGACTTAATAAAGCGAAGAAGGCATTAAATGTTACTAACCAAATCAAAGGATTTAACTTCCTCGTAACTCAGAGAAATCGATCTAACTGCAGCTCTCTGCGGCCATGGAGCATTGTGAGGTTAAACCCAGCAGTATTTTTAGTCCTTTATCACTGACATTGGTTTCAAGCCCTAATGTTCCTTGAAATCATCAATCACTTTTTCGCATAGGTAAGCTATTGTGGAACAAATATTTAAAATGTAGAAATCTTCCAACCATGGGAGCACGATGGATTGCATCGGATAAAGATTGAACACACCGCCCAATGCAATGCATCGGGTGTTGCACTGTGTGAATGTGAAGGGAGTATTTCTCTATCCAAAATAGTGAAAGCATACAAGTTGTTTGTGAGGGGTGAGATCCCACCTTGCGGGGAAATTGAGGAAGATCATATATGGCCTCTGCGCCTCTGATCCACATGTCGACAAGTAAATGCGTTAATCACGGTAATCAAACAATGCATGAATGAGGGCTCGTCTCATCCTCTTAGCCACCATAGTTGATTAGCGAGGGCCGATCGAGATCGAACACCCTGCCTAGCAACTAGTCTTACTACACCTTCAATTCAGAGAACATTCAGCTGGTTGCGGGCCACAAAATATATAATCCGGAAGATGTCTGCCTAATTAACTTCAACTCGTCAGTTGAAAAAAAATATATAATAAAAAGATAAATGCTAGCTAGCCATGCACAGTTTTCACTTGTAATTAAGCGAAAAAAAGGTCGCAAGAGAATGACAAGGACGCCCAATTTGAGATCAGATTGTACGTATAGCTATCAGCATCAGCGGAATGAAACTTTTATGCAAGCCGACCAGGTCGATTGATGGCCAACAAGCAATAGTAGAAATGATCATGACAAGGGCTGATCAGAAGGATCGAGACTCAGGCTGGCATCGAGAGAGAGAGAGAAATGGTCCAGATGTGTATGGCCGACGATGGAGGAGTTGGGAGATGAAGGGATTCCCCGGGCTGCTGGCGGACAAGAGGAGAAGACCAGCTCCAACAGCGTCATGGCCTTGCACAAGGGCTCAATCCATTGGCGGGATGAGCTGAAGATGACGTTTAGCCATCTCATGACGACAACTGGGTGCAAATACTAACCTGATATCAACCCCAAATCCCCACCGCTGACCTTCTTTTGCTTTGATTTGATTTGAAGCATGAAAACGACCCTCAAGGTCGCTTGCAACGTGATGTGATTATTAAAGACGAAAACTACAAAAAGGCGGAGGGGGCTTATGACACCATCTCGCTGCAAATCGCCGTCATGATGCCAGCCGGAGCCACGGATAAATGAATCGCTCACGACCACCAAATAAATAAATAAATATCTATATATATATATATATATATATATATATATATATATATATATATATATATATATATATATATATATATAAGAAAATTATTGGATTCATCTTGTCCCCCAGTGCCTTAATCGGCTCACGCATACGCAAGTAAGCGACATAAAAAATATCGGGGAGGAAATCCCTTCTGGCTTGATGGATCCAAAAAAAAATGTAACCTTTTTGAACGATTATCAACTTTCTCGGTTGCTACGGTTGATCATAAAACGAAATCGAGCCTAGCTGCACTTGGGCCATTATTAATTTTTTATGAACGCAAAAGCTTCATCATCATTAAATATGAGTTCTTTGTCATTCCCTGTTACAATGAAGCTTGTCATCACAAGTCAGGACATTTTGGCATGATGCAAGAAGTGCCAAACGTTACAATGCAGCTTAATTACAGGCCACTGAGTGCACACCATCATAACGTCAGTGTTTCCTTCAAAGACTACATTTGTGTATGCAGATGAAAATGTGTGATAAATGCTCACCATGTAGTCGGCTGCGACTTCCACATTTTTTTTCATATACACGCTCATCGCGTGTAGCTTTGGACCTCGGAAAGTCCACGATATTATTTTCTGGTTTTTGTGGGGCTTCTCTTAATTTCAAACTGTCAAAAACGAAGAATCTGGAACTGGCAATTAATTAAGCAAAAAGAACGAAGAATCTTCAGATGGATGCCAAGATATAGTTGTAAACTTATAGATGCCATCCGTGTGCGCACGTTTTAAGAGCGGGTGTGTGCAAGGAAATGAATCTTGTGATTCTTTTGCCGTTCATTTTTTTGAAGTGTTCGTGTCATTTGTTTGGAGAGGGGCACAGCATAGTCGGGCACAGCATAGTCGGTTAGTTGGCTGGCATAAAAAATGCCATGTAGTTAATTTATTGTCGCAAGCTTGATAGTTGACTCAGTGTATGGAGCACAGGCTAGAAATTTTTTTATATGGAGTTTTAAGCATATAGTTAGCAAATCTTTAATTGGTTATATGACACTCACCTTGGTGAAGCAATTCTATATAATTGGACCCACTAATTTAAGCTTTCATATAATGGGTTTTGTGGGGCATACGCCCCACGAAGTGCCCACCTATCTATGCCCTTGGTATGAAATAGTAGATTCATAGTAAGTCCTCAAGCCATTTTAGAGCTTGGAGGCAAGAGAAAAAAAAAAGTGATAAGGAAATATGACGATTAGGTTTTTATTGGGAACAACAGTGGATTGGCTTCCCACTCACAGGAAGGGAGTGTTTCATCCAGCGTTTTCGTTTCTTTATTTCTGTGTCAACATCATTACTCCGTGGGCGTGTAGGTACCAGCAGAAGGAAACGATGTGGTCACTCAAACAAGGGGCACCACCGCACCAATGCCGTCATCCTCACCCACCAACATCTAATGTCAACCTTACACAACTTCCGTATCGGAACTTTCTCCCATTTTTTAATGAGCATATAGAATGAGGCAGTACCTTAACTCCCAAGTAAACTCCATTAGTTTTGACAACTTTTTAGCATTTGAATTACAAACAGATGCAATTTGGCAGTTAGTTTATAGAAAAACAACATTAAATTGGAAACTCTTAAGGGTACGAATGTTCCTTAAATTTAAGTATGCCAAGAAAGAAAGTCAAGCTGAACTGTAATTACTTCAAAAATTAAGGGTCACGTCTTTCTTGAACACACACACACACACACACACACACACACACACACACATATATATATATATATATATATATATATATATATATATATATATATATATATATATATATATATATATATATATATATATATAACTCGTGGCTACAAACCGCCCACGTTGCTGCGATTAAAAGTTGCCCGGAGAGCAACCCATTGCTTCATATCAAGCAAAAGGAACCAACATCTTTTGATACTTTAAATGTGGTTTTCCAAATGTCATTTTCAAAAAGCACTCCCCCCCTTCCATTTAGAGGCTGGTATGAACTAATACTAGATGATGAAAACACCTACCACTTTCTTTTTTATTTTTCTTTTAACTCTAATTAAATGGCTAAAGGGCTAGATGAAAATATTTATCACCTCTCTCTCTCCACAGTCTCTTGCCTTATGTTCATGTTTTCTACTACCATACTGTAGTGCAGTATGAATCATTGTTTATTGTTAGACGTTATAACTACAGCCGCTCTTCATAAGGTTCAATCCATACTCATTTGAATTTTTTACATCAGTTTTCTTCTTTAACTTGTTTTCTCTTTTGATTGAAGTATAGAACAGTTGAAACAATTATGATGGAAATGGCTTTTCTGGATTGAAAATCGTCATCATTTGCTTGTTAAGTAGATCAACGTGCCGGCGGATCTTTTGCAGCTTCTTGATCACAATGCATGTAAAAAGGTGCTGAAATATTCTGGCTTTCTTAAAAAGGCTTTCTAAGGTTTAGATGGTCAAAGCAATAGACTTGTTCACGTTGTTTATACTAGATGCCAAACCTTCCCTTCCAGTGGTGCTGTGGCGCATACGAGCTAAAGGTAGGCAATTAATTTGACTATTTGAATAGATGAACTACAAAAAAATAGGTTTCTTGTTTTTTCTGTAATACATCTCACGCCTGTTTGAGGGTTCTATGTTATGAGAATTACTTTGAGATTATACGCCAGAAGTTCTGCAATTGAACTTTGTGTACATCATTGGTGCCAAAGGGGAAATAAATGTAACAAATTCAATTACTTTTCCAAATCGGTAAACTAATGGATGGCTTGTAATTGCTAAAACATGGACTAAATCAAATTGGAAGGGTGCATGAGCTAAATTTTTTTGTTTACCAAATGAATAAATTGTCGGTAGATTGCTGTATTCCATGTCGCAGATAAGAGGGATCACCTGCTAAAACAAAAATAATCAGTTCGGATGACCATAAACTCTGTCAGAACCATTAATAGTGTTGACTAGATTGTTCCCGGATAGTTGTTCAGATTATTTTGCCTCTTTTTCTTTCGTCTATTTGTTCTTGGTTCGTAAGTAGTTTAATTTGTTGCAGTTCTTTGTTTTCGCAGATCAGCTAACTAAGTCTTTATCGTGGCTGGAATGTGCTAAGTTTTTCCAGTTTCTGGTTTTGTTCTGTATATTTTGCAGATTCAGTTCTTTTGTTGGAAGAAAGAGAAAGCATATCTGCACAAATTGTATACAGGATAAAGCACGAGGATAGTCATGTACCTTTGATGGGATCTATAATGATGATAATCTGGCATTTTGGATAAGATAAGAAATGTCGCTTAAACTGCAAAGCGTTCCATTCAGCTTTCTTTGAAGCAATGTTTGAGAAGGTGGTATAAAGCAGAGGATCAGACTTTACCATACTCATTGTTGGTTGATTTTATAGTATAGATGCTACCACACAGTAAATTGTGATGATCAGCATGAGTGGGGATGGTTCTGTAACATTGTCCACTTATTAGTTGTAAATAATGTGAAAGCTGCTAACCATGCTAACTTATGATTATTTTGATGAGGGTTACATTTGTGTAGCAGAACCATGCCAGATCTTAATAAGTTGTACCAATTTTTATAATTTCAGTTTGGAACTCCATTCACATATTTCTGGCTACAATTGTTGTTCATAAGTTCAGCTTTAGCCGGACATGAGAAAGGGTTAAGTGCATTGACATGAGAAAGGATTAAGTGCATTAGGGTGCACCAGACACAGCTCCCGATGCATGTCATGTGAACTCCTAGCCCACTTTTAGCCCACTGTAAGGGTAGTGTCATGCACAAAGGCCTATGCACCAGGCGGGAACCCTTAGGTAAAAAGCCATCATTGATAACAAGAATGAAAATGGTCAACCAGAGTAAGAAGAAAAGTTGCTAGAAAAGAAGCTCAAAAGTAAAAATAGATTCAAGACTCCAGTTTAAAGATGCACTATAGATTTAGATGTAGGTGGCTTCACCGTTATAAATCACGGCTCTATATTTTTGTTTACTGAATAAAACTCGTGGACTTTGGAGGCACTAATTTACAATAGTCATTCACAAATTTTGAAAGCAACAACGCTGCAATTCTCTAAGCTACTTTAGAATGGTTGTTTCTCTTCATGAAATTAGTAAAGCAATGACAAAGATAAGTTGATTAAGGCGTGAAATTGCCAAACCATTTTTATCTTCTTTCAAGTGGAAATTTTTTCGTAGGCACAAAACTTGTGTGAACTTATGTCACAGCGGTACCAGTATAGTGGTACGGCCTGGTACATTTGGATCTGGTCTTGGATTGAAAGCAGATCCAAACTATATTATAACTAAAAAGTAAAAAAGAAAATGACTTGATCTTTTATTTATTTTTTTTACTTGCATAATTATTAACATAAGAAACCTCATTAACCAAGATGAAACCTTGATAATTTAGTCATTAGCAGCCTCTTTTTGTTAGTGTTGGCATTTCATTGTTTGAAGATTTTTAACAAAATGAAAATGAACATTTTTTGTCATGACTTGTGAGAAGATTACCTATGGATTCATTTGGTTTCTTCAAATTTTTGAATTAATTATACATAATAGTCACTGTACCCATATCCAAATTTACAAAAACGCCATACAAATACCCATACCCCTACAAAAACGCCATACACTTTACACTTTCGATAACTAACTTTCGGATAACTGTTGTAAGCACATTCCCAATTGGGTTCCAAATACACTTCCATGACTGTTGTAGGCACATCCCCAAGTGAACAGAACTCATTTCGACAGAAAAAGGATGATACGTTAACCGATAAATGATAGAAAAACCTTGAATAGATCTAAACATGGCTTCTCTTCCCCCCTGAATCCTTTATACGCTTATGAGATAGTCATTGATAAGTAAAATCAACCACATTGACCATATCATGAAGAAGCTAATAATACCGAAAAAGTTGGCTTTGTTTGCAGTCCCTTCTTGGCCCTTTTTATAGTTCAATAGTTTCAAACTGTAGCTGAATTTGGGTTTCAATATGCACTAGAATTCCCATGGCACACAAAGTACGTTATCACCAATGTCGTCTCATACTCCCGAAAGATTCAAAAGTTTGGAGGACATCCAAAAATTTCATTCGGGAGCTATACTGATTACATCTTAAATACCAAAAGTAAGTGTAGACCAATAACAGACACAACAGGCACTTCCTTGGAATTGTCAAAACATCAACAATATTGATGTACATGAATCCTGCAACAATATAAACAAGTTCTCCATTGATTTTCATACAAATTGCACCCACAGCAATAATCTTCTCTCAGATGGGCACTCTGGATATCCAAACCTCAGCAAAAAAGCTATGTTAAATATTTCTTTAAAATACATAATAATTGTACTCCAGCTCTTACAATAATTCCCTCGGAGAACGGTGTTAGTTGCAGAACTATGCCATCACACACACAATCGAAGCGAATCCTCAACAAAGAGTAGCTACTGCGACCACTTAGTTTAGTTCTTTCAGCGGAGACCGGGAATCAAGAATACTTGTGAAACTTTGAACAAATTTTGTCTCCTTGAGCACATCATCCATAGCAATATCTTCCCCATCCTCATAGGGACTTTTTTGTCTAAACTCATTGACCAGCATCTCGAATGGCAACATCCGCATTTCTTCTATCATCTCTTTTGTGGGCAAACATATTTCCTTCCTTCCCGGTGTCGTGGTAGTTGGTTCATAATCCTTCAATAAAAGTCATCAAAGCTAACATTCATTCAAAAGCAACAAATGTGCATGTGATTGCATACATGGGAATGTATGTGTGAATCATAAGCATGAGTTTGCCTCTTAAAACTAACCATATATTTTTCATCAAAACATCTCTCCGATTGCTGTTGAATGTCCTGAACTTGGCAGAAATGTGCATCCCGAAGATTTGTGAGAGCAGTTGAGTGAGCCATCACAGCTGACAATATGTCATCTCGATAGGCACGCTCATGCTCACATGCACCTGTTCACAATACCATTAATTTTTGTGCAGTTATAAGAACTGCAAAAGATAAGCACTTACCCTCTACATGTTGGACAAGGCTCTCAGCTTCTTGAGCAATCACTTCACTGGCAGCAATTCGGCTAGAATCTACTTCAGCATCATGTGTTTCATTGCAGCAGATTGCATCCCTGCTCAACGATAAATAGCTTAAATATTGAAACAGGCTTAGCAAATAAGTGTCATTATTCACAACTTATGCAAATGCGACAGAGATTGTCTAACTAAAAAAAAAAACATTTGAAGTTCACAAAATCTGGCAAAATGGCAAATTTTTCTTGTGATCTCATTCAATTTCTCTTTTGCGAAAATTGCGAGCATCACATGAGAGTAGCTTCAGCAAATTTTGTCACCCATAAATGCAGTGGATGTGCTTTGCCAACATTCAGCAAGCCATTTGGCATTTGACTATTTAGAGCAGACGGTGGTCTCCTGAATCTAAAACCTTCTATAAACTGTTCAAGCATGCTTTTGCAAGAAAACTAAATCAAAAATATGAAAGCAGCAAACGGAAGCAAATTGAAAAACTTCTCTAGGAAGCATATTTACCAACCTAACAAGAGACTCTAACGCTACAACATGCTGTTTCCCCATCCCCTTTACAGCATCGTAAGTTCTCACGCAATGGGCAGAAGCAGCATCTGTCATCTTAACACTGCAGGCACCACATCAAAAAAATCAGAGAAGCTTGAAAACAAATTTCAAGCTTGAGGGCAAAACAGGACGGATGAAGCAGGAGCCTGTCTGGAAGTCCTTATGTCACTAACCACTTTTGAAGATAATCTTCCAACCGACAATGCTTAGCTGCAGAAAAATCTACAGTGTCCTTCGCATCATTATCAGCCTTGGCAGAAAACTCTTCCCATTTTCTCTTAGCATCATGTGTGACACCCTCTATCACAGACACATGCTGTTGAGATGACAGCTGTTCCTCAGAAACAGCATCCCTCAAACTCAAAAGCCGCATATTTACCTAATACAATAAAATAATCAGTTCTGCAATTCCTGCAAAAAAACTTATTACAGCTGACTGCATACCAATTCATTTTTCCTATGCATGGCCGTGGACACCAAAGCACCAATGTCCTGTAAAAGTCTCTCTTCATCCATCTTTGATTGCTCCTGTTCATCGAAAAACATTATGGAAGACAATATCAAGATGTACATCAAGTAAGCAAAAGAATGTATAAACAGCAAATTTTATACCTCATATGCCTTCTGAAAATCAGCAATACTTTGCACACAAGCCTCATGTGTTCGGTACAGATGGGCTTGGAGCTTTTTTGATTCTTCGTCCAGCTTCTCAAAAAAGCCAGTAGTAGTCAGAGAAACTTCTTTCATAAACTCAATCCTTGTACGAGATCTCTATAGACAAACAAAAGAACAGCACACCGATTATGCAGAGAAGTTGACCGACAACCATAATAACAAATAGAAAACCAAAAGGAAAACTCAATGATCAGATAAAGATGACAAGGGGCAGAAAAATTGGCTTCACCTCCTTCAGTTCTCGGGCAAAATGGGCAATTTCTCCTTGCTGATCAAAAAAAATAGTTTGGATATCCTTGAACATCTTTTCTGCTTCTCCATTCTCTGCATTAACCATCTAAAGGGAAAGAGAATTGTTTTATTAGGGAAAGAAATCACATGGCAATTGAAAACCTACAATGTAGAACAGCCTACCTCCTCAAGGGAAGAGAAGTCACTGGCACACAACGAGACAGCCTCTTCCAAGTTTGCATTTGTATTTGCTTTATGCAGACGGACAACATTTTGCAATGTTTCTAGATGACAGGAATACAAACCCTTCATTGCCACCATTTTCTTCTTGAACTCCAGTTGAGACTGCCACATTGTTATCAACCCAAATTTTTCAAAAAATGGGGTTATTAAAATTTTGGGTCTATTATTTTTAATATGAATTTTAAATCCAAGTTTAGATCCAAATCTAGCATTTCAAACTCAAAATCCAATTATCAAATCCGAATTAGATCCAAAATCAAAGTTTAGATCCAAATTGGGAATTCCAAAGCTCTACCCTCTTGAATTCGAATTTTGAATTTTGGCTCCATAACTCTTTTCATTTGAATTCAAATCTTGAATTCGAATTTCAAAATTTGGCTCCAAAGCACTTATCTCTTTAATTCAAATCTTGAATTTGAATTTTAAATTTTGGCTCCAAAGCCCTTATCTCTTTAATTCAAATCTTGAATTCGAATTTTAAATTTTGGCTCCAAAGTTTCTATAAATACCCCATAATCTTCTCTTTTGAGGGGGGCCAACCATGGAGGAACCTCTTGTGCTTCCTCATTTTCCTTTGCTCTCTCTTTCCATTTCTCTCTTCTTTTCCAACTTGGAGTAATTTCATCAAGCAACAACTCTTCAAGGGAGCATCAAAGATCTCTTGGAGGCTTCATCTTCAACATATTGGGAGATTCTTTCAAGGCAAATCCAAGATCATTCAAGAGAGGACTCATTTTTAATATCAATCACATTCGAGGTATGTAATCTTCCTCTATTTCTATTTTCATTTTATCTTCTCTTCATGACATTTCCATTATTATTCATATCCGAGATATGAAAATCTCTATTTTCATTTCCTCATTTTCTCTCTTCTTCCTCTCCCCATGGCCATATGAGATCGCCCTCAATCTCTATTTTTAGAGTCAAGAAGCTATGCTTGAGTGCACCGGGAGCATGAGAAGATGAGATGATCTTCTATTTTCATGCTTGGATCATGCAATTTTTCATTTTCATATCTTCATTTTCCTCTTGCCATCTCTTCATGGCCATGCAAGATAGCTCAAATGATTCTTAATCAAGAGCTATTCTTGAGTGCACCGGGAGTATGAGCAAGATGGAACAAAATCCGTATCTTCATTTATCTCAAAAAAATATACTTGATATATTGTCTTCATTCATCATTCATGCTTGAAATGATGCTCATGCATGATATTCTAATCTTCTATTTATATGACCTAATGCATGATGAGAGTGAGTGTTTGAGGTTGGGATTTCTTCTTGTGATTTTTGAGGTTGGGGCTTGTCCAACCCGGGAAGACCCTTACGAATATGTACATGTTAATTTGCATTTGCATGACATTTTGCGCTAGTTTCTTTCCTAATCACCCCATTAGGCATCCTAATGAGTGCCTCGTTATATTGCTTGATTTTCTTCCATACCCAATGGTGGAAGAAATATATCCATTATGGCAAACCAAATCATAACATTTCATGTTTATATATAAATCATATTTTCCAAAACATTTTCAAAAGAAACCTTCTAATGTGGCCTTGGAGACTTAGCTTAGGCTCTTACATGAGTCGAAGCTCCCTTTCGGCCTAAATCAAAAAATTGAAGTCGGCTATTTTCAATTCATTTCATGATTTTAATACTCATGAAGACATATGTGTATATACATGCTATATACATATGTGTGCAACTGAATATCCTTCTTTGTCATTCTCTATTTATGATTTAACATATCATTTTACAAACTCTCATATACATATATATAAATATATATATGTGTATTCCATTTTAAATATCTCTCTCTTTCTAAAATGATATTCTCTTCTCTATTTGATTTAAGCTTCATTTTCACAAGGTTTCATATACATATCTATGCATATATATACATATGTATATATAAATATGTATATGAACATGTATCTCTCTTCCTTTTAAGTATTTGATTTTATGATTTTCAATATCTCTTTCACTCTCTCTTTCTCTATATCTCTCTTGGGATCAAGTCTTTCATCTTTTCCAATCTTTTAATATTTTCTCTTATCATTTAA
Organism: Nymphaea thermarum; assembly: GCA_011799765.1. NCBI lineage: Eukaryota > Viridiplantae > Streptophyta > Magnoliopsida > Nymphaeales > Nymphaeaceae > Nymphaea > Nymphaea thermarum. Next base: position 37,153 of record JAANDH010001484.1, read on the forward strand.
GATTTTAAATTTTCATTTGCCGACTTCACTAGGACCAAAATCAAGTAATGACCCAATATTGGAATCATGCTTGAGGGTCTACAACTCCATTCTATTTTCAAAAACTTTTCCTTCATATATATGATATTTACAAAAACAAAAATCTTAGATGCATGTTATGGTAGGAATGCCTTAGATGAATGTTGTGGTAGGAATGCTTCATTCTCTTTCAATCATATAGGATCAATGCATCCATTCATTTTAACTTCCACTCAATATCACAAATGAACACAGTCACATCTCTAAAAGAACTTAAGCAAGATGAGATAGAGCTCTAGCTAGGTGGTAACCGAATTAGAGCAAAATCTCAAACCTACTTAAAGTCTTAAGAGAACACTAAAGTGATTTCAAAATTATTTTTAAGTTTTTCAAATGATATTTACAAAGATGTCTCAATTCTAGTTTTTCCCAAAATATTTCACATTTTCAAGCAATTCTTCAAGAATTTTTTTCAAAAGTTTGAAACATCAAACTTTCAATATTTTTCTACACCGCATATAGAATAAAAAAGATGTTTAAGTTAAAACGAAATGCATCAATGATAAACATAACCCTTGGGTTGATTACCCCCGGTAAAGGTGCCGGGAACGGTCGATCCTCGTACCGACGGGCGAGTCTCTTTCTTTCCTATTTTAAAACAAAAACCTCATTTTTCTGGAGCACTCCAAAACCAATGAAAATTTTGGGATGCAAACACACATCAATATTACAGATATCAAGACACTGCAAGGGGTTCATAGAAGAGCTTCTCTTATCGATAAGTGACAACCTTGTCATGGAAATCTAGGCAAGAACTACACTGTTTTTCAACAGCTTCAAGATACTGAATTTGCTGGCTCATTGAGGTGTCCACAATATTTGAGAGTACATTAAGCTTTTCAAAGAGCTCTGTTTTAAATTCATCAACCAGTGATTTGTTCCCGGCATTAAGCTTCTCCTTTCTCTCTGGCAAAAACACAATAGTGAAAACTTATTACCTTAGGATATTGGAAACTCAAATGTACAAGAACCTATCACCTTCAGAGAAAGACAGACCTATTTTAGCAAACAATGCAGATACATCTCGTACAGATTTTTCCAAATCAGAGCGCAAGCTGAAAGCTTGATGAGCTAGATCATTTTCTGCAAAAATATTTGAAGCCAAATTTATTTCCAGTCCGCACATTTTTAAACTAGATCTTTTTAATCTTATAAGTTCCAAAATTAAGAACCTGATTTTTTTTGCCGGGATATAACGTACTCCCTCTCCCGGATAGTATAATGAGACCTCTTGAGGTTTTCCTTAGCCACTGAAAGTGACTTCCTTGTCTCCTCTAGATCTTTCTGTGAATTTATGACATAAGTTCAATCAATTTCACAAAGGCAAGCATATTGAATGTTCTAACAAAGCAGATAAACAAGTCAAAATAAAAACCTGTGTTGCATCAAGTTCCGCCTGTAAAACTTGGCCATGTTGAGCTTGAGCAACATATTTCCCTTGGAGGTCCTCAATTTGCCGCAGGTATGGAACATGCATAGATATACCATTAGAAAAAGTAGGGTTTGGGGGAGACAAATTTCTAAGGAAGCCAACCCATAAGAAAGGGCTCATGTAGATCCATGCACCTTTTGGTTTGAATCTAGCAAACTCTCCATTTGCTCAATTCGTTCAGACATGGCCTGGAACAAAAACATGAGGAAAAAGGTTGTAATGCCAACCTTGATCAGTAAGGGTAAACACACAAACAGACAAGCCAATGTTACAAAACAAGAAAGTTATAGTCTTCATTGCATGAATCCATGTATCAAGGTAGCAAAGACAAGTTCTTGGAAACAGAATATAAAACAACAGAAAAGCAGGGACCAACAAAAAGAGTACATGCAACCACTCACATTACATTTCAAATATTATGAAACCGAAAAGAACAAGGGATCTACTGTTTTTAATCATCTATAAATGCAGAAGGTAAACGAACAAGCATCAAGATTCCCTCCTTAGAAGCATCAAACACACTGGCATACATTGAGTTTCACAGAGTGTTCAAAAGAAAATTGCCAAGCCCATTTTACTTCTTTTGAGGTTGCAAGTCAAGAACCAAGCCTTCACAAGAGATTTCCAAAAGGACTTGGGTGTCAACTGTAAAAGCATTGGAGACGTCCAGAGCCAGACATTTGGAGATCGTACCATAAAGAGCTCCAATAAGGTCAGGTTTCACAAAAAAAGAAGATTCGTGTGACTTCATAAGAGGATTACATGAGTTTAAAGTTAGTTCGAAGTATAATATCTACATGCAACAATGAAACAACTACAAATACTTTTGTATCCTCGTGTTGCTAAAACCAGGAAAACAACTAAGAATAAAATGCATCCAAAACTGCAAGGAAAATCATAGAAATGTAATTTCTTCCAAAAAAATGCCAAGAAAAGAATACGACATACTTTTCTTTCACTTGTCTCTTACTGGTTAGGTACGAGTAGACTGGATCATAATCTCGGAACCCTGTTTACTTTTGTTTATGCTGTAGGTTTTTGGTCCTGGTGCTCAGCAAAAGGACCTGTATGATCAAGCAGTTGTGCCTATAGTGAATGAAGTTCTGGAGGGATTCAACTGCACAATATTTGCGTATGGTCAGACGGGAACTGGAAAGACTTACACGATGGAAGGGGATAGCAAAAAATCAAAGGTGATCTTTTTTTGAAAGGCCGCACTGTCTTCATTGTTCCTCATTTTCATCTTTGCTTTTTGGTTACCTTGATTGAATCACTGAAAGACGATTGCATGGTTGTTTCTTGTTCGTGTTCAATTTAGCGTCTTGACTTTCTTTTTTTCTGGGATTTCAGTGTGGCGAGTTGCCTTTGGATGCTGGTGTCATCCCTAGAGCTGTGAAGCAGATATTTGACACCCTGGAGAGTCAAAGAGCTGAATACAGTGTGAAGGTCACATTTCTGGAGCTGTATAATGAAGAAATTACCGACTTGTTGGCTCCAGAAGAATTATCAAAGGTTACATTGGAGGAGAAGCAGAAGAAACCATTGCTCCTTATGGAAGATGGGAAGGGCGGTGTCCTTGTCAGAGGCCTTGAGGAAGAAATTGTAACGAGTGCCAGTGAAATATTTTCCTTGTTAGAAAGGGGGTCTGCCAAGAGGCGAACTGCTGAAACACTACTGAACAAACAGTCTAGGTTTGCATATTTGATTTCTTTAGTTCTTTTTCCTTAAAGATGATTTACTTAAGCTTTCTTAATGGTCTTCAAATGCAATTTTCCCAGTCGTTCACATTCCCTATTTTCTATTACCATTCACATCAAAGAAGCAACTCCAGAGGGTGAGGAACTTATTAAATGTGGGAAATTGAAATTGGTTGACCTTGCTGGTTCTGAGAATATATCGAGATCTGGTGCTAGGGAGGTAAGCCTGTGACTCCTGCAGCATATAAGGAATGCAGGGATGAGTTTGACCAATGTTCTGAAACAAATCCATAGAGTGGCAGCTAAGAGATTTTCAAATGATTAGGGCACTTTACAAATGGGAAGTGGGTTGGTTGGGATCAAGCAGCATCTCAATTAACAGAATATAATATATATATTATATATTATGTATTATTAATATTGTGCTGATCTCATATTAAGACAGCTTTTCAAGCTACAGATTCCCCAAAAGAGAAAGGGGGACTGGTGGTTTTTCATTTCATCTGCCAGTGAAGGATCAGCAGAAGAGTGTGGAAACGTAAAGAAACTCACAAATACAAAAACAGGTTGTCCAACTAAAGAATGTCTGCTATCGAAAGGAAAGAATTCGAGTGGAAAAAGGATGGAGGGGAAATCAACTTTATTAACTATGAAATCGAGTGGAAAAAGGATGGAGGGGAAATCAACTTTTTTTTTTTAATTCAATTTTAGGGTCTAGCAAGAGTATAGTCTTTCAGCATTATGTGCGCAACCAAGTATGTCTTCAAGATTAAAATGGTTTTCATATATGTATCTATAAAACTATAACAAGTTCGTACTCCAGAAGCAATTAAGCAAGGATAAACAATTGGCAGAATTTGTTGAGAGGTAAAAAGAAATGGTATTAGGGATTGAAGAGCCTATCTGCTAGCAGAGCCTTCATTGGAAATGGTATACTATTCAGCGGGTGGGTTTTAGATTCGAGACATCGGAGGGGCCTCGTAGTTCTGTTATAGATATTTCTTTATTAATACACAAAGACAAGCCAGTGTTTATGTGAGTTAGTTTGAAAGAGGCACATGATCAGCTAGTTTAGTGGCTCTTTTTTAGTGAGAAAACAAATATAAATATAAATATAAATAAATATATATATATATATATATATATATATATATATATATATATATATATATATATATATATATATATATATATATATATATATATAGGACGATCATTTGCTCCAAGTTCCATATAAACATATCACGATGATCAGCATGAAGGATTAAACAAGGTGCAAGTGTCATCGTTGAGAGTGCGTACCGCAGCCATTATGGCGATCCGTATACGCAGTAATCCACCAGAACATTCGCTTTTGAACTAGAAATGAGTGCTTTAACTTGCAGCATTGAATTAAATGCTAAGAATCAGATGCTTTTACGGTTGATACCTTCTTTTGATTAATTGGAGACTAACCTAAGGAAGCGCACTACAAGCCCACCAAAACCAACTTACCTTTTATCAATTTTGTGTGCATAACAGCTATGTTGCTGGCTTTGCATGCATGTTATTAATGCATATTGTTATTGGTCATAATCTGGTATGTGCAACATGTCTCATTCTATTTGAGAAGATTCAATGGAGTACGGCAATATTTTGGGCTTCTTTGCCAGGTTGTAAAGATGCAATTGTATCGAATTTTGGAAGGGGGAACATGGAATTTAATTTGATACAACCCAAAAAGAAAAATACTCAACTGACCCACTTGTAGTGTCATAAGATTTTTGCAAGGCATTTTGTACATAAAATTTGTGCCCAGAACAATATAAATGCATACGCATATTGAAGATTTGACGCATTTAATTCTAACCAAGCAAAGGAAATAGATTGAATTTTACCTCTTCACCAACATCATCACAATGAAATGTGGTAACCTTAAGATACCGGGGGATGATGTTGAGTCGGAAAACCATGCTCCTTGCAGTTCCCATTGTAATATTCAGTTTCTTCTCCCAATCTAAAAGACCACGCTTTTCTGTATCCGAACCTCAACATATATAAATAAATTAAGTGATGGACTCTATCTATTCTCTGCTCCCATGCAATAAACTACCTTTTCTGCAATTAGATGTTCAAAAGATAAAAACTTTTCTGCTTTTAATAATTCTGAGCTTAGATAATTGATCAACTTGTTTCACAGACTAAGCATGATTTCAGACCTGTCGTTTCAATGCGACACAAAGTTTAATCAGTTACAACACCAATTTCTAAGTCAAGAAGAAAAAACACGATAATTAAGTAATCAATTGTTAAATAAAAAACGAATGAATTTAATCATGAAAATCCTAACACCATCTATTGAGTGATAAACAAGTAAATTGGTTTTTTGGCATGTCGCCCCAACATCTAAACCAGACTCTCGTAACTCATTAAGGGAGTGTTTGGATGACACATTCAAAAGCAAGGCTTTGTGGAAATTTGGTTTTTGTAAAAATTTAAATTTTGAATGAACTTACTTTAAAACCTGGTACATATGCATGGAAAACACAACAAAACCGAGAAGAGAGGGAGGTTTTTCGACCTCCAGGATTTATAAAAATTGGTTTTGACATGTCATCCAAACACACATGAACATGTTTAAATTGCCATTCAAATGCCATCTAAAAAACTTGATATTCACAAATTTAAGTTTTCATAAAGCGAGCGTCATCTAAACTTCTCCCATCATTTTCGTTTGTTTTAAGGGATGCATTTAATTTGAAAGGATAAATTTATAATTTACCTTTTTATTTTACTATTTATTCTAAAAGCGGCTGAATCTCCTAAAAGTTGTGGTGACTTTCTAAACTTAGGCGCCTCGTTGTTCAATCATTTGTTGGCCATTCTTTACATTTTTTCTAAAAGCAAAAAGCACGAAGAAGACGAGAATTTATTTGGGAAGCAGACCAAACCGAAACCGTACCGGGCTCGGGTATAAGCCTAGCTGCTGTATAGCTACGTATAAAGAGCGGGGCGAAGGGTTTAGGTGGCGCACTCATTATTTTATTTGATGCTTTTTTTGCTCTTTCTCTCTCTCCCTCTTTCTCGGGAGGAAAAGGGGGGTTTGATCTGCGGTTCCTGACCATCTTCCAAGACTTCCTCCCTTCCACCGATTCCGCGCGCATCGTCCCGATTTGATCCCGCGACCTCCCCTCAAGACAAAATAGCGCCAAGATCCATCTCTCCCGCGCAATCTTCTTTCTCCACGACGTTCGAAAGGGCTTTGATCTGCCGCCCTCTCCTACGCATCTCGTTGCCGGCATCCAGCCATTGCTACATCGCCTGAACTGCCAGGATTGCGGCGAAGAACGCTTATCTCCGTCGCCGTACGGTCTCTGCTCACTGTTTCGGCATGTGCCGTCCTTCTCATTGACAATCAAAGCGGTCTATTGCTTCCGGCGAGAGCTCCACTTCAGATCTCTTGCCGTAGATCGGTGCTTTCGGCTGAAAAGAGAGCAATGGGGTCGCGTTTCGATGCGACGTATCTCTCCGCGTCCCCGTGCTACCCTAACGCCATTGCCTGCTCCGAAGAGAACTTGCTTGCTGTCGGGTCCGGCCATGTCGTCACTGTTCTGGTAAATGTTAATGTTTTTTAGAGTACGAATGCTTTCAATATGGGTGACTCTCTTCGATCGCTCATTAACTTTATCTTTCTTGGATACATCGTGCTGCTCACAGAATCCGTCTTCGCTTTCTGGACCGCGAGGTTGGATCACGCTTCGCAGTAGGCCGCCGGTTCGGTTAGGAGTAGTGAAGAGGCAAGGTGTGATTTCATAATGCTTCGCTCAATGACTCACTCTGAATTGGCTAGCTTGTGTATGTTCCCAGTCGATGCGGCCCTTCCAGCATCGCTATCTCTGCACATATTCCAGTGTCCATTTTCTTTTGGGGTTTTTATTCCATTAGTCTCGTAAAAAAATTGAACCGGAACGGATGTTGGTAGAGCGACTATCTCGGTCTCCTATGAAAACCGCACGGATGTTCCGACTAAGATAAGCACAATTCGATGCATGACCTACTACGGGTCTCTGATTAAAATGGAAGCATCAACATCTACAGGAGCAAAGAGCAAGTCATATGCGGTGTTTTGTGTGTGATCGTGCGCGTGCGGATGGTGTGTGAGTGCCGGCTTCCATGGAAGCATGGAAATCCTTTCTTCCGGGAGCACCAGTTCGAGGTTTATCATGCAATATTTTGTAATAACCCGTTTCTGCGGGAAAAAGCTCGAAATTGTCCTCAAGCCACATGTTTTGCTGCAGGCTTTAACTGATCTATCCAGGAAGAGCCGGAGAACCACGTGTCCAGCTCATGCTCATGTACTATTGAATTAAGAGATGGTTCTAGAATCTTTGGAATGTTGTTGGGATTTAAGGGGGAAATGACGTTGTTTCTGATTCCATGTGAAGCAGTGGTAAAAGAGGCTATGAGCTTTTTTACCTTACCGTGTAATTGCCGAAGAAACTATTCTAACTGACAAAATCAAAATCAATACGGTAATGAGTTCTAAGTTGCAAAGAAAAAATTTGACATGGAAAGTATTCTTGGAGATCTCTTAAAGCTTCCTTTGCATAAAGACATAAGAAAACTATGTTCCCAAAAAGGAATTTGCTTACAAAAGAGACAAATCGTTAAAGTTACATTTAGCAATCACAACCTGGTGTTTTAAGAATAAGCTACCACTCTCTAAATGAGTCCTCTACGTCCTGGGGAGATCTTCTTGCTTAAAACAACCTGGAACTGACTGCATCTTCAAATTTAATCATCAGAAAACTGTAGAATGTGATGTAAGGGCACATTTGGGATCACTGGAAAAGAGTGGCAAACGTGACTTGTGGAAGTTTCCCTGTGTTCGATCCAATTCTCAATTTTATGATGTTTCTCTTGATGTGTCTGCGGTGAATCTGAATTCTATGATGCATGTACGCATGCCATGAAACATATTATCTGAATGGCAATTACATCTGATCATTCAATAATCCAGTTCGTCCTCTTCAAATTTTGAATATAAAACAGTCATGTATGTCACCTACAAGCACATAGAGATGTGCGTGTGCATGTACATGCATGTGTGTGTGTGAGTGCAAGCGTGGAGAATAGACTTGCTCAATGCCACTCGGTGAAAGAAAAGGCTCTTTGGTTGTTTGATCACCTGGATCGCTCGCTGTTTGAAGATCTGATCTAGTTCGGGATGCATAATTCTAGCAAAACTACATATTTGAGAAGCATGGATTTTAAATCTCCTCTACTTTCTTGGCCCACATTAACAATTGTTCTTTACGTGTTCGTTGCGATGAAAAATACACACGTACAGCCGATTGTTAAAGTATAAAAATGTAATATTAGTTTAGATGGCCACAACCGACTATTTTTTGAATTTGCTCTTTATTTAAGGTAAACAACAACTGTGGATTTCACTTTCTCTTGCTAAACTAAGATCATGTTTCAATCTTAAAAAATTCTCTTGGAAATTGGATTTCGATGTTAAATTTAACGCTTATTTTCCCTGGTTTAAACTTTCGTGCTAAGTAACATCCGTGCAGTTTAAACTTTCAAAATAAATCAGAATTTTAACTTCAAACAGCAAGAAATTGCTTTATTTATTACTCATAACTATTATTTTGCTATATCAGACCTAACAGCTCATCAAAGAATGCCAATAATAGGGCTGAACACGAGCCGAGTCGAGCCCGAGCTCGGTCGGCTCGAACTCGGCTCGACTAAGTAATACCGAGTCGAGCTCGAATGTAGCTCGACTATCCTGGCTCGAACTCGACTCGATAGTCAATTGTCGAGCTCGGGTCGATTAAGCTCGATAAGCTCGTTTATACTTGTGGAGCTCGAGCTCAACCGTGAGCTCGACTAAGTGAGCTCGATTAATATTACTCATCCTTACTGAGCTCGTTTAAGGCTCGATTAAAAGCATGATAGATAATGAATTGAACATAAGAAACAGAAGTAGCACAAATCAAATTCGTTTAGCTAATAATTACGTTTATCAAATGTTAAAGCTAAAAAATTGAGAAATGTTAAAATTTTAAGTAAATTAAGAGATGGGAAGGTAAAGCAATAAACAACAGAGGTATACTTAATAACGTACAAGATTGCTTTAGCTATTCAGGTTCACACAGAAACTGATATTACACGGAATGGGCCCTTCAAGATTGTTGTTAGCCAGGTTTCTGAAAAACCACACAGAATTAGATTGTGCAGAAACGAGAACCCGTCAACTTGTTTCCATGCACATACCTGTAAGCTAGCTACATAAAGAGAAAAAGGAAATGAAAACAAATGAGGACATTGCTTTCAAAAAACAAGCAATATCAATAATTATCCAAACCTTCAAAGGGCTAAGTCAACCAATTTTGAACACAATAAAAAAATGCTGTTTATCAACAAGGAAAAAGCACACGCTTCCAAAAAATGCTGAAAAGTAAAGAAACAAAACTTCAGTTCATTTCTTGAAACTTAAAAAGTGATGATGGGCAGCAGTGGAATAAATTGCTTTTCTTTTTGTGATTTGACTTAAAGTATTTTAGCTTTGCTTATCAAAAAGCAAATCTCAGACACCACATCCAGTGGAAGACTACCAACAAAGTTCATCAAAAAATTTTGTAACGACGCCATTTGAGAAAAAACCACCATGGAGTGTAGCGAGGCGCACAAACACCCGTGAATTTTGTGCCTACACGATGTATGGTTCGATACAACGACACAAGTATAATATGTCAGCGTATTTAGCGCATGGTTCGGCGTGTCCTAGATAGATAATATGTGCTACTCTATTTAAGTACCGAGTTTATTATATGTGCAGAATTAAGCAACTCATTAAACCACATCATTTATACAAGCAAAAGTCGAAATTAACGTATATCGTCGCACTCCAAACCAAAAAAAATATATGCAACAAAAGCCCCTGTACAAGTCAAAATCACAGGGAAAAACAAATTGAGATATATTTATAAATAGCTATATTTTATTATAATTTTATACATTTATAAATATTATTTATATGTTTTGTTATAATCGGGTTTCTCCCTGCAACTTGGAAACGTGGACATGTTTAAATGGCCCCCAAAATCCATGGAGCGAATCCATTCGACTCTCCACCCATTCAATCTCATTGGACCGTAAAATAAGGGGAGCCACATGGGTATGAAGAAGTGTCTTCTTCCCCTGCCTTTCCATCTTGGAAGGCGAAAACGGAGGGAAGAGGAAGGAGGTGGTGTTGCCAGTGACGGTGCGGGACGTTCCGATGAGAAAACTGCTCCCGAACCTCGACAGAGAAGATGGACTTGACACGGTACGTGAGGTTCCCGTTCCAGAGGAGATATTCAACCCAATGGACGGGTCCACGAAATCAAATTCATGGAGCAACGTCAAGACATGGATGAAATGTTCACAAGTCTCTCCGGTTAGACCGGCAACACTTCTACCTGGTGCTGGTGGTGGCGGCAACTCCGAGCTCCCACTTCTCCTCAATGTTGTTGGTGCGCTGTTGATCCCGCTGCCTGTTCAGAATGATAAATGACCGAACCATTCCAAAAAAGTAGCTACCTTTCTACAACACAACCCATGAATCAAATTGACGGACCGCTAGTGTCTGCCATTGAACCGGTTCATCCCATTCCAAGGACTTTTATCGGTTCCAGCTCAGGCACGGGCAGATTCAAGCACATGGCACGAACTCTCACCCACATACTTGCAGTCTCTCTTTCTATTATATAAATAACATGCATTCCTCAAGCTGTGAGAAGAATCCCTCTCACACACGCAGCCCAATGTATTTTTTTTTGGTTTGGGTTGTGTTAATGAGGCAATGTATATATATATATATATATATATATATATATATATATAGATTGAAAATCATTTTTACATATAGAATTGACAGATTTTTTCAATCTAAGTTTAGACTGAAAATCTTCAGTCCTCAACACACCACTCGATACAATGTACATGTACACTCATTTTCTCTTTTTGACTAGTGTACAAACAAGGGAAATGTAAAACAAATTTAATAGCCCATGCTTGAGAAAATCTGAATAATAATAGCGCATCTATTAATTCTCCAACCAGCCACTCTGCCCAGCCACTCACCCCCAACTTCCAAAATAAAAATGCAAAATAAAATTTATCTTGACTTTAAAAATAAAAAATGAAAAAAGAGAGCAAGGATTTCTAATTTCTTTTCAAAAACTTCGATCTTTTCACTCAAATTTTTTAGACTAAAAGTAAGTACATGAACATCAATGGCTCAGCTTGCCCCCTTGATAAAATCAATTAGAGGTGCTTCTTTTCCTCTATTTTGCTTAAGCAAACTACACTATAAACTAAAGTTGTTTGACAATTATGTGTGCTAAAATTAAAATATAAAAAAAGATACATTCTTTTTTTCCTTTTAATTTAGCAAGCCACCACCAATGGAGCCGATGCCTTCATCATATCATCGAGTTGTCACAGTCAACC
>JAANDH010001485.1:0-17222 GCA_011799765.1 Nymphaea thermarum
ATTAGTTACAAGGCTTCAAACGAATGCATTGGTCTCATTTGTGTCTACATAAACTGGTGATTTTAATCCTTTAAATCATTTATTATAGACATTATAACAAGTTAAACATATTAGATTAACAATAAGAGATCATATGAATAAGTTGAATCTCATTCATTTTCATACAAACTTGTGATTTCAATCCACTAAATAATTGAATGTGATTATAACAACAAGTTAACTACATTCAATTAAATATGTGTGATTAAATGAATCAATTAAATCCCTCTCGTATTGATACAAACTTGTGATTTCAATCTCTTAGATCATTCGTTAGAGATGTAACTACAAGTTCAACTCATTTGATTAGATATAAGGGAGAAAATAAATGCGTTGGTCCCATTTCTATCCATATAAATTAGAGATTTTGATCATTTAAATCATTTGTTATAGACATTACAACAAGTGAAACATATTAGATTAACTAAAAGTGATCATATGAATTCAATGAATCACTTCATTTGCATATAAATTTATGATTTCAATCATTTAAATCATTCAGTATAGATGTCATAACAAGTGAGTTACATTAGATTAAATATAAGTGACCAACGAGTCACTTGAATCTCATTCATTTTCTTTTAAATTTGTGATTTTAGTCTCCCAAATCATTCAATATGGATGTAACAACAAGTTAAGCACATTCAATTAGATATGCGTCATTAAGAGAATGACTTAAATTACACTCCAATTGATAAGAACTTGTGATTTCAATCCCTTAAATCGTTCGCTATAGATGTAACAAGAAGTTAAACTTTTTGGATTAGATACAAGGGATCAAACAAATGCATTGGTCCCATTTGTATTAATATAAACTAGTGATTTTAATAATTTAAATCATTCATTATAACAAGTGAACATTAGATTAAGTATAGGGGATCATATGAATGAGTTGAATCTCATTGATTATCATACAAACTTGTGATTTCAATCCACTAAATCATTCAATGTGAATGTAACAACAAGTTAACCACATTCAATAAAGAATGTGTGATCAAATGAATCAATTAAATCTCTCTCGTATTGATACAAACTTGTGATTTCAATCTCTTAGATCGTTCGTTAGAGATGTAACTACAAGTTCAACTCGTTGGATTAGTTACAAGGGATCAAACGAATGCATTGGTCTCAATTGTATCTACATAAACTAGTGATTTTAATCCTTTAAATAATTTATTATAGACATTATAACAAGTTAAACATATTAGATTAACAATAAGAGATCATATGAATAAGTTGAATCTCATTCATTTTCGTATCAACTTGTGATTTCAATCCACTAAATCATTGAATGTGAATATACCAACAAGTTAACTACATTCAATTAAATTTGTGTGATCAAATGAATCAATTAAATCCCTCTCTTTTTGATACAAACTTGTGATTTCAATCTCTTAGCTCATTTGTTAGAGATGTAACTACAAGTACAACTCAATGTATTTGATATAAGGGATCAAATAAATGTGTTGGTCCCATTTCTATCCATATAAACTAGAGATTTCGATCATTTAAATCATTCGTTATAGACATTACAACAAGTGAAACATATTAGATTAACTAAAAGTGATCATATAAATGAGATGAATCACATTCATTTTCATATAAACTTATGATTTCAATCACTTAAATCATTCATTATAGATGTAATAACAAGTGAGTTACATTAGATTAAATATAATTGAGCAACGAGTCACTTGAATCTCATTCATTTTCTTTTAAACTTGTGATTTTAGTCTCCCAAATAATTCAATATAGATGTAACAACAAGTTAAGCACATTCAATTAGATATGTGTCATTAAGAGAATCACTTAAATTCCACTCCTAATGATAAGAACTTGTGATTTCAATCCCTTAAATCGTTCACCATACATGTAACATGAAGTTAAACTCATTGGATTAGATACAAGGGATCAAACAAATGCATTGGTCCCATTTGTACCAATATAAACTTGTGATTTTAATCATCTAATTATTCATTGTAACAAGTGAACATTAGATTAACTATAGGGGATCATATGAATGAGTTGAATCTCATTGATTATCATACAAACTTGTGATTTCAATCCACTAAATAAAGCATGTGTGATCAAATGAATCAATTAATTCTCTCTCGTATTGATACAAACTTGTGATTTCAATCTGTTAGATCGTTCGTTAGAGACGTAACTACAAGTTCTACTCATTGGATTAGTTACAAGGCTTCAAACGAATGCATTGGTCTCATTTGTGTCTACATAAACTAGTGATTTTAATCCTTTAAATAATTTATTATAGACATTATAACAAGTTAAACATATTAGATTAATAATAAAAGATCATATGAATAAGTTGAATCTCATTCATTTTCATACAAACTTGTGATTTCAATCCACTAAATCATTGAATGTGAATATAACAATAAGTTAACTATATTTAAATAAATATGCGTGATCAAATGAATCAATTAAATCCCTCTAGTATTGATACAAACTTGTGATTTTAATCTCTTAGATCATTCGTTATAGATGTAACTATATGTTCAACTCATTGGATTAGATATAAGGGATCAAACAAATGAATTGGCCTCATTTCTACCCATATAAACTAGAGATTTTGATCATTTAAATTATTCGTTATAGACATTAGAACAAGTGAAACATATTAGATTAACTAAAAGGGATTACATGAATGAGATGAATCACATTCATTTTCATATAAACTTGTGATTTCAATCATTTAAATCATTCATCATGGACGTAATGACAAGTGAGTTACATTAGATTAAATATAAAAGAGCAACGAATCACTTGAATGTCATTGATTTTCTTTTAAACTTGCGATTTCAATCCCCCAAATCATTTAATTTGGATGTAACAACAAGTTAAGCACATTCAATTAGATATGTGTGATTAAGAGAATCACTTAAATTCCACTCCTATTGATAAGAACTTGTGATTTCAGTCCCTTAAATCATTCCTTATAGATGTAACAAGAAGTTAAACTCATTGGATTAGATACAAGCGATCAAACAAATGCATTGGCCCCATTTGTATCAATATAAACTTGTGATTTTAATCATTTAAATTATTCATTGTAACAAGTGAACATTAGATTAACTATAGGGGATCATATGAACAAGTTGAATCTCATTGATTATCATACAAACTTGTGATTTCATTCAATGTGAATGTAACAATAAGTTAACCACATTCAATAAAGTATGTGTGATCAAATGAATCAATTAAATCTCTCTCGTATTGATATGAACTTGTGATTTCAATCTCTTAGATCGTTCGTTAGAGATATAACTACAAGTTCAACTCATTGGATTAGTTACAAGGGATCAAACGAATGCATTGGTCTCATTTGTCTCTACATAAACTAGTGATTTTAATTTTTTAAATAATTTGTTATAGACATTATAACAAGTTAACCATATTAGATTAACAATAAGAGATCAAATGAATATGTTGAATCTCATTCATTTTCATACAAACTTGTGATTTCAATCCACTAAATCATTGAATATGAATATAACAACAAGTTAACTACATTCAATTAATATGTGTGATCAAATGAATCAATTAAATCCTTCTCACATTGATACAAATTTGTGATTTCAATATCTTCAATCATTCGTTAGAGATGTAACTACAAGTTCAACTCAACGGATTCGATATAATGGATCAAACAAATGTGTTGGTCCCATTTCTACCCATATAAACTAGAGATTTTGATCTTTTAAATAATTTGTTATAGATATTACAACAAGTGAAACATATTAGATTAACTAAAAGGGATCATATCAATGAGATGAATCACATTCGTTTTCAGATAAACTTGTGATTTCAATCATTTAAATCATTCATTATAGATGTAATAACAAGTCAGTTACATTAGATTAAATATAAGTGAGCAACAAATCACTTGAATCTCATTCTTTTTCTTTTAAACTTACGATTTCAATCCCCCAAATCATTCAATATGGATGTAACAACAAGTTAAGCACATTCAATTAGATATGTGTGATTAAGAGAATCACTTAAAATCCACTCCTATTGATAAGAACTTTTGATTTCAATCCTTTAAATCGTTCACTATAGATGTAACAAGAAGTTACACTCATTGGATTAGATACAAGGGATCAAACAAATGCATTGTTCCCATTTGTATCAATATAAACTAGTGATTTTAATCATTTAAATGATTCATTATAACAAGTTAACATTAGATTAACTATACGGGATCATATAAATGAGTTGAATCTCATTGATTATCATACAAACTTCTGATTTCAATCCACTAAATCATTCAATTTGAATGTAACAACAAGTTAACCACATTCAATAAAGCATGTGTGATCAAATGAATCAATCAATTCTCTCTCGTATTGATACGAACTTGTGATTTCAATCCGTTAGATCGTTCGTTAGAGATGTTACTACCAGTTCAACTCATTGGATTAGTTACAAGGCTTCAAACGAATGCATTGGTCTCATTTGTGTCTACATAAACTAGTGATTTTAATCCTTTAAATCATTTATTATAGACATTATAACAAGTTAAACATATTAGATTAACAATAAGAGATCATATGAATAAGTTGAATCTCATCCATTTTCATACAAACTTGTGATTTCAATCCACTAAATCTTTGAAAGTGAATATAACAAGTTAACTACTTTCAATTAAACTAGAGAACAAATGTGTTGGTCCCATTTCTAGCCATATAAACTAGAGAATTTGATCATTTAAATCATTTGTTATAGATATTACTACAAGTGAAACATATTAGATTAACTAAAAGGGATCATATGAATGAGATGAATCACATTCATTTTCATATAAACTTGTCATTTCAATCATTTAAATAATTCTTTATAGATGTAATAACAAGTGAGTTACATTAGATTAAATATAAGTGAGCAACGAGCCACTTGAATCTCATTCATTTTCTTTTAAACTTGTGACTTCAATCCCCCAAATCATTCAACATGGATGTAACAACAAGTTAAGCACATTCAACAAGTTAAAATCATTGGATTAGATACAAGGGATCAAACAAATGCATTGGTCCCATTTGTATCAATATAAACTTGTGATTTTAATCATTTAAATCATTCATTATAGCAAGTGAACATTTGATTAACTATAGGGGATCATATGAATGAGTTGAATCTCATTGATTATCAAACGAACTTGAGATTTCAATCCACTAAATCATTCAATGTGAATGTAAGAACAAGTTAACAACATTCAATAAACTATGTGTGATCAAATGAATCAATTAAATCTTTCTCGTATTGATACGAACCTGTGATTTCAATCTCTTAGATCCTTCGTTAGGGATGTAACTACAAGTTCAACTCATTGGATTAGTTACAACAGATCAAACGAATTCATTGGTCTCATCTGTATGTACATAAACCAGTGATTTTAATCTTTTAAATCATTTATTATAGACATTATAACAAGTTAAACATATTAGATTAACAATAAGAGATTGTATGAATAAGTTGAATCTCATTCATTTTCATACAAACTTGTGATTTCAATCCACTAAATCATTGAATGTATATATAAAAACATATTAAATATGTGTGATAAAATGAATCAATTAAATCTCTCTCGTATTGATACAAACTTGTGATCTCAATCTCTTGGATCATTCGTTAGAGATGTAACTACAAGTTCAACTCATTGGATTAGATATAAGGGATCAAACAAATGCGTATGTCCCATTTCTACCCATATAAACTAGAGATTTTGATCAATTAAATCATTCGTTATAAAAATTACAACAAGTGAGACATATTAGATTAACTAAAAGAGATCATATGAATGAGATGAATCACATTCATTTTCATATAAACTAGTGATTTCAATCATTTAAATAATTCATTATAGATGTAATAACAAGTAAGTTACATTAGATTAAATATAAGTGAGCAACGAATCACTTGAATTCATTCATTCCTTTAAACTTGTGATTTCATTCTCCAAAATCATTCAATATGGATGTAACAACAAGTTAAACACATTCAATTAGATATGTGTGATTAAGAGAATCACTTAAAATCCACTCCTATTGATAAGAACTTTTGATTTCAATCCTTTAAATCGTTCACTATAGATGTAACAAGAAGTAACACTCATTGGATTAGATACAAGGGATCAAACAAATGCATTGGTCCCATTTGTATCAATATAAACTAGTGATTTTAATCATTTAAATGATTGATTACAACAAGTTAACATTAGATTAACTATAGGGGATCATATGAATGAGTTGAATCTCATTGATTATCGTACAAACTTCTGATTTCAATCCCCTAAATCATTCAATTTGAATGTAACAACAAGTTAACCACATTCAATAAAGCATGTGTGATCAAATGAATCAATTAATTCTCTCTCGTATTGATACGAACTTGTGATTTCAATCCGTTAGATCGTTCGTTAGAGATGTAACTACAAGTTCAACTCATTGGATTAGTTACAAGGCTTCAAACGCATTGGTCTCATTTGTGTCTACATAAACTAGTGATTTTAATCCTTTAAATCATTTATTATAGACATTATAACAAGTTAAACATATTAGATTAACAATAAGAGATCATAAAAATAAGTTGAATCTCATTCATTTTCATACAAACTTGAGTTTTCAATCTACTAAATCATTGAATATGAATATAACAACAAGTTAACTACATTCAATTAAATATGTGTGATCAAATGAATCAATTAAATCCCTCTCGTATTGATACAAACTTGTGATTTCAATCTCTTAGATCACTTGTTAGAGATGTAACCACAAGTTAACAAATGCGTTGGTCCCATTTCTACCAATGTAAACTAGAGATTTTGAACATTTAAATCATTCGTTATAGACACTACAACAAGTGAAAAATATTAGATTAACTAAAAGGGATCATATGAATGAGCTGAATCACATTCATTTTCGTATAAACGTGTGATCTCAATCATTTAAATCACTCATTACAGATGTAATAACAAGTGAGTTACATTAGATTAAATATAAGTGAGCAATTGAGATTCAACTTATTCATATGATCCCTTTTAGTTAATCTAATATGTTTCACTTGTTATAATGTCCATAACAAATTATTTAAATTATCAAGATCTCTAGCTTACATAGATACAAATGAGACCAATGCATTTGTTTAATCCCTTGTATCAAATCCAATGAGTTTAACTTCTTATTACATCTATAGTAAATGATTTAAGGGATTGAAATCACAAGTTGCTATCAATACGAATGAGATTTAAGTGATTCTCTTTATCACACATATCTAATTGAATGTTCTTAACTTGTTGTTACATCTATATTGAATGATTTAGTGGATTGAAATCACAACATTAATAGAAAATGAATGAGATTCAAGTGATTCATTGCTTACTTATATTTAATCTAATGTGTCTCACTTGTTATTACATTTATAATGAATGATTTAAATGATTGAAATCACAAGTTTGTATTAAAATGAATGTGATTCATCTCATTCATATGATCTCATTTAGTTAATCTAATAAGTTTGACTTGTTATAATGTCCATAACGAATCATTTAAATGATCAAAATCTCTAGTTTACATTGGTAGAAATGAGACCAACGCATTTGTTTGATTTGGTGGATTGAAATCACAAGTTTGTGTGAAAATGAATGAGATTCAACTTATTCAAATGGTCCCTTATTGTTAATCTAATATGTTTAACTTGTTATAATGTCTATAATGAATGATTTGAACGTGGTTAACTTATTGTTATATTCACATTCAATGATTTAGTTGATTGAAATCACAAGTTTGTATGAAAATGAATGAGATTCGACTAATTCATATGATCCCTTATTGTTAATCTAATATGTTTAAGTTGTTATACTGTCTATAATGAATGATTTGAATGATTAAAATCGCTAGTTTATGTAGATACAAATATAAGAGATTGAAATTACAAGTTCGTATCAATACGAGAGGGATTTAATTGATTCATTTGATCACATATATTTTATTGAATGTGGTTAACTTGTTGTTACA
This sequence comes from Nymphaea thermarum, assembly GCA_011799765.1. Lineage (NCBI taxonomy): Eukaryota > Viridiplantae > Streptophyta > Magnoliopsida > Nymphaeales > Nymphaeaceae > Nymphaea > Nymphaea thermarum. Next base: position 8,076 of record JAANDH010001485.1, read on the forward strand.
TTCACATTGAATGATTTGGTGGATTTAGATCACAAGTTTGTAAGAAAATGAATGGGATTCAACTCATTCATATGATCCCTTTTAGTTAATCTAATATGTTTCACTTGTTATTATAATGTCCATAACGAATAATTTAAATGATCAAAATCTCTTGTTTATATGGATACCTATGAGACCACTGCATTTGTTTGATCCCTTGTATATAATCCAATGAGTTTAACTTCTTATTACATCTATAGTGAATTATTTAAAGGATTGAAATCACAAGTTCCTATCAATATGAGTGGGATTTAAGTGATTCTCTTGATCACACATATCTAATTAATGTTCTTAACTTGTTGTTACATCTATATTGAATGATTTAGTGGATTGAAATAAAAACTTTAAAAGAAAATGAATGACATTCAAGTGATTCATTCCTCACTTATATTTAATCTAATGTGTCTCACTTGTTATTACATCTATAATGAATTATTTAAATGATTGAAATCACAAGTTTGTATTAAAATGAATGTGATTCATTTCATTCATATGATCCCATTTAGTTAATCCAGTATGTTTCACTTGTTATAATGTCCATAACAAATGATTTAAATGATCAAAATCTCTAGTTTGCATTGGTAGAAATGGGACCAACGCATTTGTTTGATTTAGTGGATTGAAATCACAAGTTTGTATGAAAATGAATGAGATTCAACTTATTCAAATGATCCCTTTTTGTTAACCTAATATGTTTAACTTGTTATAATGTCTATAATGAACGATTTAAACGATTAAAATCACTAGTTTATGTAGAAACAAATGAGACCAACACATTCGTTTGATCCCTTGAAATTAATCCAATGAGTTGAACTTGTGGTTACATCTCTAACGAACGATCTATTAGATTTAAATCCCAAGTTCGTATCAATACGAGATAGATTTAATTGATTCGTTTGGTCACATATATTTCATTGAATGTGGTTAACTTGTTGTTACATTCACATTAAATGATTTTGTGGATTTAAATCACAAGCTTGTAAGAAAATGAATGAGATTCAACTCATTCATATGATCCCTCTTAGTTAATCTAATATCTTTCACTTGTTATAATGTCCATAACAAATGATTTAAATTATCAAAATCTCTAGTTTATATGGATACAAATGAGACCAATGCACTTGTTTTATCCCTTGTATCTAATCCAATGAGTTTAACTTCTTATTACATCTATAGTGAATGATTTAAGGGATTGAAATCACAAGTTCCTTTCAATACGAGTGGGATTTAAGTGATTCTCTTGATCACACATATTGAATTTAACATGGTTAACTTGTTGTTATATTCACATTCAATGATTTAGGGGATTGAAATCATAAGTTTGTAAGAAAATGAATGAGATTCAACTTATTCATATATTCTCTTATTGTTAATCTAATATGTTCAACTTGTTATAATGTCTACAATGAATGATTTGAACGATTAAAATCACTAGTTTATGTAGATACAAATGAGACCAATTCATTCTTTTGATCCCTTGAAACTAATCCAATGAGTTGAACTTGGAGTTACATCTCTAACGAATGATCTAAGTGACTGAAATCCCAAGTTCGTATCAATACGAGAGAGATTTAATTGATTCATTTGATCACACATACTTTAATGAATGTGGTTAACTTGTTGTTACATTCACATTGAATGATTTTAACTTGTTGTTACAACTATATTGAATGATTTAGTGGATTGAAATCACAACTTTAAAAGAAAATGAATGACATTCAAGTGATTCATTGCCCATTTATATTTAATCTAATGTGTCTCACTTGTTATTACATCTTTAATGAATGATTTAAATGATTAAAATCACAAGTTTGTATTAAAATGAATATGATTCAACTCATTCATATGATCTCATTTAGTTAATCTAATATGTTTCACTTGTTATACTGTCCATAACGAAAGGTTTAACTGATTCTCTTGATCACACGCATCTAATTGAATGTTCTTAACTTGTTGTTACATCTATATTAAATGATTTAGTGGATTGAAATCACAACTTTAAAAGAAAATGAATGAGATTCAAGTGATTCATTGCTCACATATATTTAATCTAATGTGTCTCACTTGTTATTACATCCATAAAGAATGATTTAAATGATTGAAATCACAAGTTTCTATTAAAATGAATGTGATTCATCTCATTTATATGATCCTTTTTAGTTAATCTAACATGTATCACTTGTTATAATGTTCATAACGAATGATTTAATGATCAAAATCTCTAGTTTACATTGGTAGTAATGGGACCAACGCATTTGTTTGATCGCTTATATCTAATCCAATGAGTCGAACTTGTAGTTACATCCCTAACGAATGATCTAAGAGATTGAAATTACAAGTTCGTATCAATACGAGAGGTTTTTAATAGATTCAATTGATAACACATATTTAGTTGAATGTGGTTAACTTATTGTTATATTCACATTCAATGATTTAGTGGATAGAAATCACAAGTTTGTATGAAAATGAATGAGATTCAACTTATTCATATGATCCCTTATTGTTAATCTAATAAGTGTAACTTGTTATAATGTCTATAATGAATGATTTAAATGATAAAAATCACTAGTTTATGTAGATACAAATGAGACCAATGCATTCGTTTGATCCCTTGAAAGTAATCCAATTTGTTGAAGTTGTGGTTACATCTCTAACGAACGATCTATGAGATTGAAATCCTAAGTTCGTATCAATACGAGAGAGATTTAATTGATTCATTTGATCACACATATTTTAATGAATGTGGTTAACTTGTTATTACATTCACATTGAATGATTTGGTGGATTTAAATCACAAGTTTGTAAGAAAATGAATGAGATTCAACTCATTCATATGATCCCTCTTATTTAATCTAATATGTTTCACTTGTTATAATGTCCATAACGAATAATTTAAATTGTCAAAATCTCTAGTTTATATGGATACAAATAAGACCACTGCATTTGTTTGATCCCTTGTATCTAATCCAACGAGTTTAACTTCTTATTACATCTATAGTGAATGATTAAAATGATTGAAATCACAAGTTCCTATCAATACGAGTGGGATTTAAGTGAGTCTCTTGATCACACATATCTAATTGAATGTTCTTAACTTGTTGTTACATCAATATTGAATGATTTAGTGGATTGAAATCACAACTTTAAAAGAAAATGAATGACATTCAAGTGATTCATTGCACACTTATATTTATTCTAATGTGTCACTTGTTATTACATCCATAATGAATGATTTAAATGATTGAAATCACAAGTTTTTATTAAAATGAATGTGATTCATCTCATTTATATGATCCCTTTTAGTTAATGTAATATGTTTCACTTGTTATAGTGTCCATAACGAATCATTTAAATGATCAAAATCTCTAGTTTACATTGGTAGAAATGAGACTAACGAATTTGTTTGATACCTCATATCCAATCCAATGAGTCGAAGTTGTAATTTCATCCCTAACGAATGATCTAAGAGATTTAAATTACATGTTCCTATCAATACGAGAGGGATTTAACTGATTCATTTGATCACACATATTTAATTGAACATGGTTAACTTATTGTTATATTCACATTCAATGATTTAGTGGATTGAAATCACAAGTTTGTATGAAAATGAATGAGATTCAACCTCTTCATATGATCCCTTATTGTTAATCTAATAAGTTTAACTTGTTATAATGTCTATAATGAATGATTTAAATGATTAAAATCACTAATTTATATAGATACGAATGAGACCAACGCATTCGTTTGATCCCTTGAAAGTAATCCAATGAGTTGAACTTTGTAGTTGCATCTCTAACGAACGATCTAAGAGATTGAAATCCCAAGTTCCTATCAACACGAGGGGGATTTAATTAATTCATTTGATCACAGATATTTAATTGAACGAGGTTAACTTGTTGTTATATTCAGATTCATTGATTTAGGGGATTGAAATCACAAGTTTGTATGAAAATGAATGAGATTCAACTTATTCATGTGATCTCTTATTGTTAATCTAATATGTTTAACTTGTTATAATGTCTGTAATGAATGATTCAAACGATTAAAATCACTAGTTTATGTAGAAACAAATGAGACCAACGCATTCGTTTGATTCCTTGAAACTAATCCAATAAGTTGAAGTTCTGGTTACATCTCTAACGAACGATCTAAGAGATTGAAATCCCAAGTTCATATCAATACAAGAGGGATTTAATTGATTCATTTGATCACACATATTTAATTGAACATGATTAACTCGTTGTTATATTCACATTCACTGATTTAGTGGTTTGAAATCACAAGTTTGTATGAAAATGAATGAGATTCAACTTATTCATTTGAGCCCTTATTGTTAATCTAACAAATAGGACCAAATGCATTTGTTTGATCCCTTGTATTTAATCCAATGAGTAGAACTTGTAGTTACATCTCTAACGGAAAATCAAAGAGAATGAAATCAAAAGTTCGAATTAATACGAGAGAGATTTAATTGATTCATTTGATCACACATATTTCAATCCACTGAATCATTGAAATTAATCCAATGAGTTGAACTTGTGGTTACATCTCTAACAAACTATCTAGGAGATTGAAATACCAAGTTCGTATCAATACGAGAGAGATTTAATTGACTCATTTCATCACACATATTTTATTGAATGTGGTTAACTTGTTGTTACATTCACATTAAATGATTTTGTGGATTTAAATCACAAGTTAGTATGAAAATGAATGAGATTCGACTCATTCATATTATCCCTTTTAGTTTATCTAATATGTTTCACCTGTTATAATGTCCATAACAAATGATTTAAATTATCAAAATCTCTAGCTTATATAGATACAAATGAGACCAATGCATTCATTTGATCCCTTGAAACTAATCCAATGAGTTGAACTTGTGGTTACATCTCTAAGAAACGATCTAGGAGATTGAACTCCCAAGTTCGTATCAATACGAGAGAGATTTAATTGATTCATTTCATGACGCATATTTTATTGAATGTGGTTAACTTGTTGTTACATTCACATTAAATGATTTTGTGGATTTAAATCACAAGTTTGTATGAAAATGAATGAGATTCAACTTATTCATATGATCCCTTTTAGTTAATATAATATGTTTCACTTGTTATAATGTCCATAACAAATGATTTAAATTATCAAGATCTCTAGCTTAGATAGATACAAATGAGACCAAAGCATTTATTTGATCCCTTGTATCAAATCCAATGAGTATAACTTCTTATTACATCTACAGGGAATGATTTAAGGGATTGTAATCACAAGTTGCTATCAATACGAATGAGATTTAAGTGATTCTCTTGATCACACATATCTAATTGAATGTTCTTAACTTGTTGTTACATCTATATTGAATGATTTGGTGGATTGAAATCACAACTTTAATATAAAATGAATGAGATTCAAGTGATTCATTGATCACTTATATTTAATCTAATGTGTCTCACTTGTTATTACATTTATAATGAATGATTTAAATGATTGAAATCACAAGTTTGTATTAAAATGAATGTGATTCATCTCATTCATATGATCTCATTTAGTTAATCTAATATGTTTCACTTGTTATAATGTCCATAACGAATGATTTAAATGATGAAAATCTCTAGTTTATATTGGTATAAATGAGGCCAACGCATTTGTTTGATCCCTTATATCTAATCCAATGAGTCGAACTTGTAGTTATATCCCTAAAGAACGATCTAAGAGATTTAAATTACAAGTTCGTATCATTACGAGAGGGATTTAATTGATTCATTTGATCGGACATATTTAATTGAACGTGGTTAACTTATTGTTATATTCACATTCAACTATTTAGTTGATTGAAATCACAAGTTTGTATGAAAATGAATGAAATTCAACTAATTCATATGATCCCTTATCGTTAATCTAATATGTTAAACTTGTTATAATGTCTATAACGAATGATTTGAATGATTAAAATCACTAGTTTATGTAGATACAAAAGCTAAGAGATTGAAATTACAAGTTTGTATCAATACGAGAGGGATTTAATTGATTCATTGGATCACACATATTTTATTGAATGTGGTTAACTTGTTGTTACATTCACATTGAATGATTTGGTGGATTTAGATCACAAGTTTGTAAGAAAATGAATGAGATTCAACTCATTCATATGATCCCTTTTAGTTAATCTAATATGTTTCACTTGTTACAATGTCCATAACGAATAATTTAAATGAACAAAATCTCTAGTTTATATGGATACCAATGAGACCACTACATTTGTTTGATCCCTTGTATATAATCCAACGAGTTTAACTTCTTATTACATCTATAGTGAATTATTTAAGGGATTGAAATCTTAAGTTCCTATCAATTCGAGTGGAATTTAAGTGATTCTTTTGATCACACATATTTAATTGAACGTGGTTAACTTGTTGTTATACCAAGTTCAATGATTTAGGGGATTGAAATCACAAGTTTGTATGAAAATGAATGAGATTCAACTTATTCATATGATCACTTATTGTTAATCTAATATGTTTAAATTGTTATAATGTTCAATTCATTTGTTTGATCTCTTAAAACTAATCCAATGAGTTGAACTTGAAGTTACATCTCTAACGAACGATCTAAGAGATTGAAATCCCAAGTTCGTATCAATACGAAACATATTTAATTGATTCATTTGTTACATTCACATTGAATGATTTTGTGGATTTAAAACACAAGCTTATATGAAAATGAATGAGATTCCACTCATTCATATGTTCCCTTTTAGTTAATCTAATATGTTTCACTTGTTATAATGTCCATAACGAATTATTTAAATTATCAAAATCTCTAGTTTATATGGATACAAATGAGACAACTGCATTTGTTTGATCCCTTGTATCTTATCCAACGAGTTTAACTTCTTATTACAACTATAGTGAATGATTTAAAGGATTTAAGTGATTCTCTTGATCACACATTTAATTAAATGTTCTTAACTTGTTGTTACATCTATATTGAATGATTTAGTGGAAAGAAAAAGAATGAGATTCAAGTGATTCATTGCTCACTTATATTTAATCTAACGTGTCTCACTTGTTATTACATCTATAATGAATGATTTAAATGATTGAAATCACAAGTTTGTATTAAAATGAATGTGATTCATCTCATTCATATGATCTCTTTTAGTTAATCTAATATGTTTCACTTGTTATAATGTCCATAACGAATGATTTAAATTATCTAAATCTCTAGTTTACATTGGTAGAAATGGAACCAACACATTTGTTTGATCCCTTATGTCTAATCCAATGAGTCGAACTTGTAGTTACATCCCTAACGAATGATCTAAGAGATTGAAATTACAAGTTCATATCAATACGAGAGGGATTCAATTGATTCATTTGATCACACATATTTAATTGAATGTGGTTAACTTATTGTTATATTCACATTCAATGATTTAGAAGATTGAAATTTCATATGATCCCTTATTGTTAATCTAATATGTTTAACTTGTTATAATGTCTATAATGAATGATTTAAACAATTAAAATCACTAGCTTATATAGAAACAAACGAGGCCAATGCATTTGTTTGATCCCTTGAAACTAATCCAATGAGTTGAACTTGTGGTTACATGTCTAACAAATGATCTAGGATATTGAAATCCCAAGTTCGTATCGATACGAGAGAGATTTAATTGATTCATTTGATCACACATATTTTATTGAATGTGGTTAACTTGTTGTTACATTCACATTAAATGATTTTGTGGATTTAAATCATAAGTTTGTAAGAAAATGAATGAGATTCAACTCATTCAAATGATCCCTCTTAGTTAATCTAATATGTTTCACTTGTTATAATGTCCATAACAAATGATTTAAATTAGCAAAATATCTAGTTTATATGGATAAAAATGAGACTAATGCATTTGTTTGATCCCTTGTATCTAATCCAATGAGTTTAACTTCTTATCACATCTATAGTGAATAATTTAAGGGATTGAAATCACAAGTTCCTATCAATACGAGTGGGATTTAAGAGATACTCTTGATCACACATATCCAATTGAATGTTCTTAACTTGTTGTTACATCTATATTGAATGATTTAGTGGATTGAAATCACAACTTTGAAAGAAAATGAATGTGATTAAAGTAATTCATTGTTAACTTATATTTAACCTAATGTGTCTCACTTGTTATTACATCTATAATGAATGATTTAGTTGATTGAAATCATAAATTTGTATTAAAATGAATGTGATTCATCTCATTCATATGATCCCTTTTAGTTAATCTAATATGTTTCACTTGTTATAATGTCCATAACGAATGATTTAAATGATCAAAATCTCTAGTTTACATGGGCAGAAATGGGACCAATGCATTCATTTGTTCCCTTGAAACTAATCCAATGAATTGAACTTGTTGTTACATCTCTAACGAATGATCTAAGAGATTGAAATCCCAAGTTCGTATCAATACAAGAAGGATTTAATTGATCCATTTGATCATACATATTTAATTGAACGTGGTTAACTGTTATTATATTCACATTCAATGATTTGGTGGATTAAAATCACAAGTTTGTATTAAAATGAATGAGATTCAACTGATTCATATGATCCCTTATTGTTAATCTAATATGTTTAACTTGTCATAATGTCTATAATGAATGATTTAAACGACTAAAATCTCTTGTTTATGTAGATACAAATGAGACCAATGCATTCGTTTGATACCTTGAAACTAATCTAATATGTTGAACGTGTAGTTACATCTCTAACGAACGATCTAAGAGTATGAAATCCCAATTTCATATCAATACAAGAGGGATTTAATTGATCCATTTGATCACACATTTAATTGAACGTGGTTAACTTGTTATATTCACATTCAATGATTTAGTGGATTGAAATCACAAGTTTGTATGAAAATGAATGAGATTCAGCTTATTCATATGATCCCTTATTGTTAATCTAATATGTTCAACTTGTTATAATGTCTATAATGAATGATTTAAACAATTAAAATCACTAGCTTATATAGAAACAAACGAGACCAATGCATTTGTTTGATCCCTTGAAACTAATTCAATGAGTTGAACTTGTGGTTACATCTCTAAC
>JAANDH010001485.1:18924-48793 GCA_011799765.1 Nymphaea thermarum
GATCCCTTAAAACAAATCCAATGAGTTGAATTTGGAGTTACATCTCTAACGAACGATCTAAGAGATTGAAATCCCCAGTTCGCATCAATACGAGAGAGATTTAATTGATTCATTTCATCACACATATTTTATCCAATGTGGTCAACTTGTTGTTACAATCACATTGAATGATTTTGTGGATTTAAATCACAAGTTTGTAAGAAAATGAATGAGATTCAACTCATTCATATGATCCCGTTTAGTTAATCTAATATGTTTCACTTGTTATAATGTCCATAACGAATAATTTAAATTCTCAAAATCTCTAGTTTATATGGATACAAATGAGACCACTGCATTTGTTTGATCCCTTGTATCTAATCCAATGAGTTTAACTTCTTATTACATCTATAATGAATGATTTAAAGAACTAAAATCACAAATTCCTATCAATACGAGTGGGATTTAAGTGATTCTCTTGATCATACATATCTAATTGAATGTTCTTAACTTGTTGTTACATCTATATTGAATGATTTAGTGGATTGAAATCACAATTTTAAAAGAAAATGAATGACATTCAAGTGATTCATTGCTCACTTATGTTTAATCTAATGTGTCTCACTTGTTATTACATTTATAATGAATGATTTAAATGATTGATATCACAAATTTGTATTAAAATGAATGTGATTCATCTCATTCATATGATCCCTTTTAGTTAATCTAATATGTTTCACTTGTTATAATGTTCATAACGAATGATTTAATTGATCAAAATCTCTAAATTACATTGATAGAAATGGGACCAACGCATCTGTTTGATCACTTATATCTAATCCAATGAATCGAACTTGTAGTTCCATCCCTAACAAATGATATAAGAGATTGAAATTACACGTTCGTATCAATACGAGAAAGATTTAATTGATTCATTTGATCACACATATTTAATTGAACGTGGTTAACTTATTGTTATATTCACATTCAATGATTTTGTGGATTGAAATCATAAGTTTGTATGAAAATGAATGAGAATCAACTTATTCATATGATCCCTTATTGTTAATCTAATAAGTTTAACTTGTTATAATGTCTATAATGAATGATTTAAATGATTAAAATCACTAGTTTATGTAGATACAAATGAGACCAACGCATTCGTTTGATCCCTTGAAAGTAGTCCAATGAGTTGAACTTGTAGTTGCATCTCTAATGAACGATCTAAGATATTGTAATCCCAAGTTCGTATCAATACGAGATTGATTTAATTGATTCATTTGATCACACATATTTAATTGAACATGGTTAACTTGTTGTTATATTCACATTCAATGATTTTGGGGATTGAAATCACAAGTTTGTATGAAAATGAATGAGATTCAACTTATTCATATGATCTCTTATTGTTAATATAATATGTTTAACTTGTTATAATGTCTATAATGAATGACTTAAACAATTAAAATCTCTAGTTTATGTAGATACAAATGAGACAAATGCATTCGTTTGATCCCTTGAAAATAATCCCATGAGTTGAACTTGTAGTTACTTCTCTAACAAACAATCTAAGAGATTGAAATCCCAAGTTCGTATCAATACAAGAGGGATTTAATTGATTCATTTGATCACACATATTTAATCGAACGTGGTTAATTTGTTGTTATATTCACATTGAATGATTTAGTGGTTTGAAATCACAAGTTTGTATGAAAATGTGTGAGATTCAACTTATTCAAATGATCCTGTATTGTTAATCTAATATATTTAACCTGTTATAATGTCTATAATGAATGATTTAAAAGATTAAAATCACTAGTTTATGTAGAAACAAATGAGACCAATGCATTCGTTTGATCCCTTAAAACTAATCAAATGAGTTGAACTTGTGGTTACATCTCTAACAAACAATCTACGAGATTGAAATCCCAAGTTCGTATCAATACGAGAGAGATTTAATTGATTGATTTGATCACACATATTTAATTGAACGTGGTGAAGTTGTTATATTCACATTCAATGATTTAGTGGATTGAAATCACAATTTTGTATGAAAATGAATGAGATTCAACTTATTCATATGATCCCTTATTGTTAATCAAATATGTTTAACTTGTTATAATGTCTATAATGAATGATTTAAACAATTAAAATCACTAGTTTATGTAGAAACAAATGAGACCAATGCATTCGTTTTATCCTTTGAGACTAATCCAATGAGTTGAACTTGTGGTTACATCTCTAACAAACGATCTAGGAGATTGAAATCCCAAGTTCGTATCAATACGAGAGGGATTTAATTGATTCATTTCATCACACATATTTTATTGAATGTGGTCAACTTCTTGTTACATTCACATTGAATGATTTCGTGGATTTAAATCACATGTTTGTATGAAAATAAATTAGATTCAACTCATTCATATGATCCATTTTAGTTAATCTAATATGTTTCACTTGTTATAATGTTCATAACGAATAATTTAAATTATTAAAATCTCTAGTTTATATGGATGCAAATGAGACCAATGCATTTATTTGAACCCTTGTATCTAATCCAATGAGTTTGACTTCTTAATACCACTGTAGTGAATGATTTAAGTGATTGAAATCACAAGTTCCTATCAATACGAGTGAGATTTAAGTGATTCTCTTGATCAAAACATATTTAATTGAACGTGGTTAACTTGTTATATTCACATTCAATGATTTAGGGGATAGAAATCACAAGTTTGAATGAAAATGAATGAGATTCAACTTATTCATATGATCCCTTATTGTTAATCTAATCTGTTTAACTTGTTATAATGTCTATAAAGAATAATTTTAACGATTAAAATCACTAGTTTATGTAGATACAAGTGAGATCAATTCATTCGTTTGATCCCTTCAAACAAATCCAATGAGTTGAACTTGGAGTTACATCTCTAACGAACGATCTAAGAGATTGAAATGCCCAGCTCGTATCAATACGAGAGAGATTTAATTGATTCATTTCATCACACATATTTTATTTAATGTGGTTAACTTGTTGTTATATTCACATTGAATGATTTTGTGGATTTAAATCACAAGTTTGTATGAAAATGAATGAGATTCAACTCATTCATATGATCCCTTTTAGTTAATCTAATATGTTTCACTTATTATAAATTCCATAACGAATAATTTAAATTATCAAAATCTCTAGTTTATATGGATACATATGAGACCACTGCATTTGTTTGATCCCTTGTATCTAATCCAACGAGTTTAACTTCTTACTACATCTATAATGAATGATTTAAAGGACTGAAATCACAAATTCCTATCAATACGAGAGGGATTTAAGTGATTCTCTTGATCACGCATATCTAATTGAATGTTCTTAACTTGTTTTTACATCTATATTGAATGATTTAGTGGATTGAAATCACAACTTTAAAAGAAAAAGAATGACATTTAAGTGATTCATTGCTCACTTATATTTAATCTAATGTGTCTCACTTGTTATTACATCTATAATGAATTATTTAAATGATTGAAATCACAAATTTGTATTAAAATGAATGTGATTCATCTCATTCATATGATCCCTTTTAGTTAATCTAATATGTTTCACTTGTTATAATGTCAATAACGAATGATTTAAATGATCAAAATCTCTAGTTTACATTGGTAGAAATGGGACCAATGCATCTGTTTGAACGCTTATATCTAATCCAATGAGTCAAACTTGTAGTTCCATCCCTAACGAATGATCTAAAAGATTGAAATTACATGTTCGTATCAATACAAGAAAGATTTAATTGATTCATTTGATCACACATATTTAATTGAACGTGGTTAACTTATTGTTATATTCACATTCAATGATTTAGCGGATTGAAATCACAAGTTTGTTTGAAAATGAATGAGATTCAACTTATTCATATGATACCTTATTGCTAATCTAATAAGTTTAACTTGTTATAATGTCTACAATGAATGATTTAAACGATTAAAATCACTAGTTTATGTAGATACAAATGAGACCAACGCATTCGTTTGATCCTTTGAAAGTAATCCAATGAGTTGAACTTGTAGTTGCATCTCTAACGAACGATATAAGAGATTGTAATCCCAAGTTTGTATCAATACGAGAGGGATTTAATTGATTCATTTGATCACACATATTTAATTGAACGTGGTTAACTTGGTGTTATATTCACATTCAATGATTTTGGGGATTGAAATCACAAGTTTGTATGAAAATGAATGAGATTCAACTTATTCATATGATCTCTTATTGTTAATATAATATGTTTAACTTGTTATAATGTCTATAATGCATGATTTAAACGANTTTAGTTAATCTAATATGTTTCACTTGTCATAATGTCCATAACGAATAATTTAAATTATCAAAATCTCTAGTTTATATGGATGCAAATGAGACCAATGCATTTATTTGAACCCTTGTACGTAATCCAATGAGTTTGACTTCTTAATACCTCTGTAGTGAATGATTTAAGTGATTGAAATCACAAGTTCCTATCAATACGAGTGAGATTTAAGTGATTCTCTTGATCAAAACATATTTAATTGAACGTGGTTAACTTGTTATATTCACATTCAATGATTTAGGGGATAGAAATCACAAGTTCGAATGAAAATGAATGAGATTCAACTTATTCATATGATCCCTTATTGTTAATTTAATCTGTTTAACTTGTTATAATGTCTATAAAGAATAATTTTAACGATTAAAATCACTAGTTTATGTAGATACAAGTGAGATCAATTCATTCGTTTGATCCCTTCAAACAAATCCAATGAGTTGAACTTGGAGTTACATCTCTAACGAACGATCTAAGAGATTGAAATGCCCAGCTCGTATCAATACGAGAGAGATTTAATTGATTCATTTCATCACACATATTTTATTCAATGTGGTTAACTTGTTGTTATATTCACATTGAATGATTTTGTGGATTTAAATCACAAGTTTGTATGAAAATGAATGAGATTCAACTCAATCATTTAAATCATTCATTATAGATGTAATAACAAGTGAGGCACATTAGATTAACTATAATGGATCATATGAATATTAGATTAAATAATTTATTGTAGACATTATAGACATTATAACAAGAGAATATTAGATTAACTATAAGGGATCATATGAATGAGTTGAATCTCATTCATTTTCATACAAACTTCTGATTTCAATTCACTAAATTATTCATTGTGAATGTGTTTACCACATTCAATTAAATATGTGTCAGCAAATCAAACAATTAAATCTCTCTCTCGTATTCATACGAACTTGTGATTTCAATCTCTTAGATCCTTGGTTAGAGATGTAACAATAAGTTCAACTCATTGGATTAGTTACAAGGGATCAAACAAATGCATTGGTCCCATTTGTATCTATATAAATTAGTTATTTTAATCATTTAAATCATTCATTATAGACATTATAACAAGTTAAACGCATTAGATTAACAATAAGGGATCATATGAATGAGTTGAATCTCATTCATTTTCATACAAACTTGTGATTTCAATCCACTAAATCATTCAATGTGAATGTAACAACAAGTTAACCACATTCAATTAAATATGTCTGATCAAATCAATTAATTAAATCTGTCTCGTATTTATACAAACTTGTGATTTTAATCTCTTAGATAATTCGTTATAGTTGTAACTACAAGTTCAACTCATTCGATTAGATATACGGGATCAAACAAATGCATTGGTCCCTATTGTAACCTTATAAACTAGAGATTTTGATAATTTAAATAATTTATTGAAGACATTATAACAAGTGAAACATATTATATTAACTAAAAGGGATCATATGAATGAGATGAATCACATTCATTTTCATACAAATTTGTGATTTCAATCATTTAAATCATTCATTATAGATGTAATGTCTATAATGAATTATTTAAATGATCATTTATATCTAGTTTCTATGTATATAAATGGGACCAATACATTTATTTAAATCTAATCCAATGAGTTTAACTTCTTCTTACATCTATAGTGAACCATTTAAGGGATTTAAACAACATGTTCAACTCATTGGATTAGATAATAGGGATCAAACAAATGCATTGGTCTCATTTGTATCCATATAAACTAGTGATTTTAGTAATTTCAATAATTCATTATAGACTTTATAACAAGTGAAGCATATTAGATTAACTATAAGGGATCATATGAATGAGTTGAATCTCACTCATTTTGTAACAAACTTGATTTCAATCCACTAAATCATTCAATGTAGATGTAACAACAAGTTAACCACATTAAATTAAGTTTGTGTGATCAATTGAATCAATTAAATCTCTCTCGTATTGTTACAAACTTGTGATTTCAATCTCTTAGATCCTTCGTTAAAGATGTAACTACAAGTTCATTCAATTAAATATGTGTGGTCAAGATAATCACTTAAATCACACTCATATTGACAGGAACTTGTGATTTCAATCCCTTAAATTGTTCGCAATAGATGTAGCAAGAAGTTAAACTCATTTGGTTAGATACAAGGGATCAAACAAATGCTTTGGTCCCATTTGTATCCATGTAAAATAGTGATTTTAATCATTTTAATCATTCATTATAGACATTATAACAAGTGAATATTACATTAACTATAAGGATCATATGAATGAGTTGAATATCATTCATTTTCATACAAACATGTGATTTCAATCCACTAAATCATTCAATGTAAATTTAACAAGTTAACCACATGCAATTAAATATGTGTGATCGAATGAATCATTTAAATCTCTCTCGTATTGATACAAACTTGTGATTTCAATCTCTTATATCATTCATTATATATGTAACTACAAGTTCAACTCATTGGATTAACTGTAACATATCAAACTAATGCATAGATCCCATTTGTATTCATATGAACTTGTGATTTCAACCATTTAAATCATTCATTATAGATGTAATAACATGTGAAACACATTAGATTTACTATAAGTGCGCACTTGAATCTCATTCATTTTCAATTAAACTTATGACTTCAATCCACAAAATCATTAAATATGAATGTAACAACATGTTAAGCACATTCAATTTAATATGTGTGATCAAATGAATCAATTAAATCTCACTTTTATGATACAAACTTGTGATTTCAATCCCTTAGATCATTATTATAGATGTAACAACAAGTTCAACTGATTAGATTACCTAAAAGGAATCAAACTAATGCATAAATCCTATTTGTATACATATAAACTTGTGACTTTAATCATTTAAATCATACATTATAGATGTAATAACAAAAGAGACACATTAGATTAGTTATGAGTGAGCTAATGAATCACGTGAATCTCATTCATTTTCATTTTAAGTTGTGATTTTAATCCACTAAATCATTCTATAAAGTTGTAACAACAAGTTAAGCACATTTAATTAAATGTGTGATAAAAAGAATCACTTAAATCACACTCATATTGATTGGAACTTGTGATTTAAATCCCTTAAATCATTCACTGTGGATGTAATAAGAAGTTAAACTCATTGGATTAGATACAAGGATCAAACAAATGCATTGGTCTCATTTGTATCCATATACATTAGTGATTTTAATCATTTAAATCATGCATTATAGACATTATAACAAGTGAATATTAGATTAACTATAAGGGAACATATGAATGAGTTGAATCTCATTCATTTCCATACAAATTTATTGTTTCAATCCACTAAATCATTCAATGTGAATGTAACAAGTTAACCATATTCAGTTGAATATATGTGATCAAATGAATCAATTAAATCTCTCTCGTACTGGTACGAACTTGTGATTTCAATCTCTTAGATCGTTCGTTAGAGATATGACCACAATTTCAACTCATTGGTTTTGTAACAAGAGATCAAACAAATGCATTGGTCCCTTTTGTATCCATATAAACTAGTGATTTTAATCATTCATTATAGACATTATAAAAAGTTCAATATATTAGATTAACAATAAGGGATCATATGAATGAGTTGAATCTCATTCATTTTCATACAAACTTGTGATTTCAATCATTTAAATCATTCATTATACATGTAATAACAAGAGAGACACATTAGATTAGTTATAAGTGAGAAATGAACAACTTGAATCTCATTTATTTTCATTTAAAGTTGTGATTTCAATCCACTAAATCATTCTTTATGGATGTAGCAACAAGTTAAGCACATTTAATTAAATATGTGTGATAAAAAGAATCACTTAAATCTCACTCGTATTTATAGCAACTTGTGATCTCAATCTGTTAAATCATTCAGTATGGATGCAATAAGAAGTTAAACTGATTGGATTAGATAAAAGAGATCAAACAAATGCATTGGTCCCATTTGTATCCATATAAATTAGAGATTTTAATCATTTAAACCATTCAATATAGACATTATAACAAGTGAATGAGTAAAATTTCATTCATTTTCATACAAACTTGTGATTTCAATCCACTAAATCATTCAATGTGAATGTAATAACAAGTTAACCACATTCAATTAAAAAATGTGTGATTAAATCAATCAATTAAATCTCACTCGTATTTATACGAACTTGTGATTTCAATCCCTTAGATCATTTGTTAGAGATGTAACTACAAGTTCAACTCATTCGATTAGATATATGAAATCAAACAAATGCATTGGTCCCATTTGAATCCATATAAACTAGAGATTTTGACAATTTAAATCATTTATTATAGACATTATAACAAGTGAAACATATTAGATTAACTAAAAGGGATCATATAAATGAGATGAATGACATTCATTTTCATAAGAACTTGTGATTTCAATCATTTAAATAATTCATTATAGATGTAATAACAAGTGAGACACATTAGATTAAATATAAGAAAGCCACATTGTGATTTTGATCCACTAAATCATTCAATATGGATGAAATAACAAGTTAAGCACATTCAATTAAATTTGTGCGATCAAGAGAATCAGTTAAATCCCACTCGTATAGATAGGAACTTGTGATTTCAATCCGTTCAATCGTTCACTATAGATGTAACAAGAAGTTAAACTCATTGAATTAGATACAAGGATCAAACAATATTTCAATCTGTTCAACAGTGAATGATTTAAGGGATTGAAATCAAAAGTTCCTATCAATACGAGTGGGATTTAAGTGATTCTTTTTATCACACATATTTAATTAAATGTGTTTAACTTGTTGCTACATCCATAGAGAATGATTTAGTGGTTTGAAATCACATCTTTAAATGAAAATGAATGAGATTCACGTGATTCATTTGCTCACTCGTAACAAATCTAATGTGTCTCTTTTGTTATTACATCTATAATGTATGATTTAAATGATTAAAATCACAAGTTTATATGCATACAAATAGAATCTATGCATTAGTTTGATCCCTTGTAGTTAATCCAATCAGTTGAACTTGTTGTTACATCTATAATAATGATCTAGGGAATTGAAATCACAAGTTTGCATGAATACGAGAGAGATTTAATTGATTCAATTGATCACACATATTTAATTGAATGTGGTTAACTTGTTGTTATATTCACATTAAATGATTTAGTGTATTTAACTCAGAAGTTTGTATGAAAATGAATGAGATGTAACTCATTCATACGATCCCTTATTGTTAATCTAGTATGTTTAACTTGTTATAATGTCTATAATGAATGATTAAATTATTAAAAACACAAGTTTATATGGATACAAATGAGACCAATAAATTTGTTTGATCCCTTGTAACAAATCCAATGTGTTGAAATTGTAGTTATATTTCTAACGAATGATCTAAGAGATTGAAATCACAAGTTCTTCTCAATTCGAGAGAGATTTAATTGATTTATTTGATCACACATATTTAACTGAATGTGGTTAACTTGTTACATTCACATTGAATGATTTAACTTGATGTTACATCTATAATAATGATCTAAGGGATTGAATGTGCTTAACATGTTGTTACATTCATGTTTAATTGATTCATTTGATCACACATATTAAATTGCATGTGCTTAACATGTTGTTACATTCATATTTATTGATTTAGTGGATTGAAGTCACAAGTTTAATTGAAAATGAATGATATTCAAGTGATTCAATTGCTCACTTGAAGTAAATCTAATGTGTTTCACATGTTATTACATCTATAATGAATGATTTAAATGGTTGAAATCACAAGTTTATATGAATACAAATGGGATCTATGCATTAGTTTCATATGTTACGGTTAATCAAATGAGTTGACCTTGTAGTTATATATATAATGAACAATATAAGAGATTGAAATCACAAGTTCGTATCAATACATTAGATCACACATATTTAATTGAATGTGGTTAACTTGTTGTTACATTCACAATGAATGGATTTGTGGATTGAAATCACACGTTTGTATGAAAATGAATGAGATTCAACTCATTCATATGATCCCTTATGGTTAATCTAATATTTACTTGTTACAATGTCAATAATGAATGATTTAAATGATTAAAATCACTATTTTACGTGGATACAAATGGGACCAAAGCATTTATTTGATCCCTTGTATCTAATGAAATGAGTTTAACTTCTTGCTACATCTATTGAGAATGAGTTAAGGGACTGAAATCACAAGATCCTATCAATACGAGTGGGATTTAAGTTATTATCTTGACCACACATATTTAACTGAATGAACTTGTAGTTACATCTTTAACAAAGGATATAGGAGATTGAAATCGCAAGTTCGTATCAATACGGTAGAGATTTAATTGATTCATTTGATCACACACACTTAACTGAATGTGGTTAACTTGTTGTTACATCTACATTGAATGATTTAGTGGATTGAAATCACGTTTGTATCAAAATGAGTGAGATTCAACTCATTCATATGATCCCTTATAGTTAATCTAATATGCTTCACTTGTTATAATGTTTATAATGAATGATTAAAATGATTAAAATCACCATTTTACATCGATACAAATGGGACCAAAGCATTTGTTTGATCTCTTGTATCTAATCCAATGAGTTTAACTTCTTATTACATCCATAGTGAATGATTTAAGGGATTGAAATCACAAGTTCCTATAATACGAGTGGGATTTAAGTGATTCTTTTTATCACACATATTTAATTAAATGTGCTTAACTTATTGTTGCATCCACATAGAATGATTTAGGAAATCACAACTTTGAATAAAAATGAATGAGATTCGAGTGATTCATTTGCTCAATAATAACTAATCTAATGTGTCTCTTGTTATTACATGTATAATGAATGATTAAAATGATTAAAATCACAAGTTTGTACGTATACAGATAGGATCTATGCATTAATTTGATCCGTTGTAGCAAATCCAATCAGTTGAACTTGTTGTTACATCCATAATAATGATCTAAGGGTTTGAAATCACAAGTTTGTATTATAAAAGTGAGATTTAATTGATTCATTTCATCACACATATTAAATTGAATGTGCTTAACATGCTGTTACATTCATATTTAATGACTTAGTGGATTGAAGTCACAAGTTTAATTGAAAATGAATGAGATTCAAGTGATTCAATTGCTCACCTAAAGTAAATCTAATGTGTTTCACATGCTATTACATCTATAATGAATGATTTAAATGGTTGAAATCACAAGTTCATATGAATACAAATGGGATCTATGCATAAGTTTGATATGTTACAGTTAATCCAATGAGTTGAAGTTGAAGTTACATATATAATGAACGATATAAGAGATTGAAATCACAAGTTCGTATAAATACGAGAGAGATTTAATTGATTCATTTGATCACATATACTTAATTGTTACATCTACAATGAATGATTTAGTGGATTGAAATCAAGTTTGTATAAAAAAGAGTGAGATTTAACTCATACATACGATTAATATGAGTTACAAATGGGACCAATGCATTTGTTTGATCCCTATTATCTAATCCAATGAGTTGTACTTGTAGTTACATATCTAATGAAGTATCTAAGAGATTGAAATCACATGTTCGTATCAATATGAGAGAGTTTTAACTGATTTATTTGATCAGACATATTTAATTGAATGTGGTTAACTTGTTGTTACATTCACATTGATTAATCTAATATGTTTCATTTGTTATAATGCCTATAATGAATTATTTAAATGATTAAAATCACTAGTTTCTATGTATATAAATGGGACCGATGCATTTGTTTGATCCACTGTATTTAATCCAATGAGTTTAACTTCTTGTTACTTCTATAGTAAACAATTTAAGGGATTGAAATCACAAGTTCCTATCAATATGAGTGGCATTTAAGTGATTAACTTGTTGTTACATCCATATTGAATGATTTAGTGGATTGAAATCACATGTTTAAAAGAAAATGAATGAGATTCAAGTGATTCATTGCTCACTCATATTTAATCTAATGTGTCTCACTTGTTATCACATCTATAATGGATGATTTAAATGATTGAAATCACAAGTTTGTATGAAAATGAATGTGATTCATCTCATTCATATGATCTCTTTTAGTTAATTTAATATGTTTCACTTGTTATAATGTCTATAATAAATTATTTAACTTATCAAAATCTCTAGTTTATAAGGATACAAATGACACCAATGCATTTGTTTGATCCCTTATATCTAATCGAATGAGTTGAACTTGTAGTTACAACTCTAACAAATGATCTAAGGGATTAAAATCACATATTTAATTGATTCATTTGATCACACATATTTAATTGAATGTGGTTAACTTGTTGTTATATTCACATTGAATGATTTAGTGCATTGAAATCACAAGTTTGTATTAAAATGAATGAATGATTTAAATGATTCGTCTAATGCATTTAACTTGTTATAATGTCTATAATGAATGATTTAAATGATTAAAATAACTAATTTGTATAGATACAAATGGGACCAATGCATTTGTTTGATCCCTTGTTACTAATTCAATGAGTTGAACTTATAGTTACATCTCTAACGATGGATCTAAGAGATTGAAATCACAAGTTCGTACCAATATGAGAGAGATTTAATTGATTGATTTGATCACACATATTTATTTTAATGTTGTTAACTTGTTGTTACATTCACATTAAATGATTTGGTGGATTGAAATCACAAGTTTGTATGAAATAAATGAAATTCAACTCATCCATATGATCATCTATACTTAATCTAATATTCACTTGTTATAATGCCTATAATGTCTATAATAAATGATTTAAATGATCAAAATCTCTAGTTTATAAGCATACAAATGAGACCAATGCATTTTTTTTATCCCTTATATCTAATCGAATGAGTTGAACTTGTAGTTACAACTCTAACGAATGATCTAAGAGATTAAAATCACAAGTTCATACAAATACAAGACAGATTTAATTGATTCATTTGATCACACATATTTAATTGAATGTGGTTAACTTGTTGTTACATTCACATTGAATGATTTAGTGGATTGAAATCACAAATTTGTATGAAAATGAATGAGATTCAACTCATTCATATGATCCCTTACAGTTAATCTAATATTCACTTGTTATAATGTCTATAATGAATAATTAAAATGATTAAAATCACTAGTTTATATGGATACAGATGGGACCAATACATTTGTTTGATCCATTGTATCTTATCAAATGAGTTTAACGATTTAGTGGATTGAAATCACAAATTTGTATGAAAATGAATGAGATTCAACTCATTCATATGATCCCTTATAGTTAAACTAATATTCACTTGTTATAATGTCGATAATGTCTATAATAATTAATTATTTAAATGATTAAAATCACTAGTTTATATGGATATAAATGGAACCAATGCATTTGTTTGATCCCTTGTATCTTATCCAATGAGTTTAACAATTTAACTGATTCATTTGCTCACTCATAACTACTCTAATGTGTCTCTCTTGTTATTACATGTATAATGAATGATTTAAATGATTAAAATCAAAAGTTTATGTGTATACAAATAGGATCAATGCATTTGTTACATCCATATAGAATGAACTTGTCGTTACATTTATAATATAGATCTAAGGGATTGAAATCACAAGTTTTTATCATCAAAGTGAGATTTAATTAATTTATTTGATCACACATATTTAATTGAATGTGCTTAACTTGTTGTTACATCTATATTGAATGACTTAGTGGATTGAAATCACAAGTTTCAAAGAAAATGAATGAGATTGAAGTGATTCACTGCTATTTAATGTAATGTGTCTCACTTGTTATTACATCTATAATGAACGATTTAAATGATTGAAATCACAAGTTTGTAAGAAAATGCATGTGATTCATCTCATTCATATGATCCCTTTTAGTTAATCTAACATGTTTTACTTGTTATAATGTCTATAATGAATGATTTAAATGATCAAAATCTCTAGTTTATATGGATACAAATGGGACCAATGCATTTGTTTGATCCCTTATATATAATCCAATGAGTCGAACATGTAGTTACATCTCTAATGAATGATCTAATAGATTGAAATAACAAGTTTGTATCAATGCGAGAGAGATTTAATTGATTCATTTGATGACACATATTTAATTGAATGTGGTTAATTTGTAGTTATATTCACATTAAATGATGTAGTAGATTGAAATCAAAAGTTTGCATGAAAATGAATGAGATTCAACTTATTCATATGATACCTTATTATTAATCTAATATGTTTAACTTGTTATAATGACTATAATGAAAGATTAAAATGATTAAAATCACTAGTTTATATAGATATAAATGGGACCAATGCATTTGTTTGATCCTTTGTAACTAATCCAATGAGAGAGATTTAATTGATTCATTTGATCACACATATTTAATTGAATTTGGTTAACTTGTTGTTATATTCACATTAAATGATGTTGTGGATTGAAATCACAAAGTTCTATGGAAATGAATGAGATTCAACTCATTCATATGATCCCTTATAGTTAATCTAATATTCACTTGTTATAATGTCTATAATGAATGATTTAAATGATTAAAATCACTAGTTTATATGGATACAAATGGGACCAATGCATTTGTTTGATTCATTGAATCTAATCCAATGAGTTTAACTTCTTATTACATCCATAGAGAATGATTTAAGGGATTGAAATCACAAGTTCCTGTCAATATGAGTGGGATTTTAGTGATTCTTTTTACCACACATATTTAATTAAATATGCCTAACTTGTTGTTACGTCCATATAGAATTATTTAGTGGATTAAAATCTCAATTTTAAATGAAAAACAATGAGATTCAACTGATTTATTTACTCACTCATCAGTAGTCTAATGTTTCTCTTTTGTTATTATATCTATAATGTATGATTTAAATGATTAAAATAACAAGTTTATATGTATACAAATAGGATCCATGCATTAGTTTGATCCCTTGTAGCTAATCCAATCAGTTGAACTTGTTGTTACATCTATAATAATGATCTAAGGGATTGAAATCACAAGTTCGTATCATAAAAGTGAGATTTAATTGATTCATTTGATCACGCAGATTAAATTGAATGCGCTTAACAAGTTGTTACATTCATATTTAATGATTTAGTGGACTGAAATCACAAGTTTAAATGAAAATGAATGAGAATCAGGTGATTCAATTGCTCACTTACAGTATCAGAGAATGATTTAGTAGATTCAAATCACAACTTTAAATGAAAATGAATGAGATTCACGTGATTCATTTGCTCACTCATAACTAATCTAATGTGTCTCTTTTGTTATTACATCTATAATGTATGGTTTAAATGATTAAAATCACAAGTTTCTATGTATACAAATAGAATCTATGTATTAGTTTGATCCCTTGTAGTTAATCCAATCAGTTGAACTTGTTGTTACATCTATAATAATGATCTAAGGAATTGAAATCACAAGTTCGCATGAATACGAGAGAGATTTAATTGATTCAATTGATCACACATATTTAATTGAATGTGGTTAACTTGTTGTTATATTCACATTAAATGATTTAGTGTATTTAACTCAGAAGTTTGTATGAAAATGAATGAGATGTAACTCATTCATGCGATCCCTTATTGTTAATCTAGTATGTTTAACTTGTTATAGTGTCTATAATGAATGATTAAAATGATTAAAAACACAAGTTTATATGGATACAAATGAGACCAATAAATTTGTTTGATCCCTTGTAACAAATCCAATGTGTTGAAATTGTAGTTATATTTCTAACGGATGATCTGAAAGATTGAAATCACAAGTTCGTATCAATTCGAGAGAGATTTAATTGATTTATTTGATCACACATATTTAACTGAATGTGGTTAACTTGTTACATTCACATTGAATGATTTAACTTCTTGTTACATCTATAATAATGATCTAAGGGATTGAATGTGCTTAACATGTTGTTACATTCAAATTTAATTGATTCATTTGATCACACATATTAAATTGAATGTGCTTAACATGTTGTTACATTCACATTTATTGATTAAGTGAATTGAAGTCACAAGTTTAATTGAAAATGAATGAGATTCAAGTGATTCAATTGCTCACTTGAAGTAAATCTAATGTATTTCACATGTTAATAATGAATGATTTAAATGGTTGAAATCACAAGTTCATATGAATACAAATGGGATCTATGCATTAGTTTGAAATGTTATGGTTAATCAAATGAGTTGAACTAGTACTTACATATATAATGAACGATATAAGAGATTGAAATCACAAGTTCGTATCAATACGAGAGAGACTTAACCTGTTGTTACATTCACATTGAATGGTTTAGTGGATTGAATTCATACGTTTGCATGAAAATGAATGAGATTCAACTCATTCATATGATCCCTTATGGTTAATCTAATATTCACTTGCTGTAATGTCTATAATGAATGATTAAAATGATTAAAATCACTAGTTTACGTGGATACAAATGGGACCAAAGCATTTATTTGATCCCTTGTATCTAATCAAATGAGTTTAACTTCTTGCTACATCTATTGAGAATGATTTAAGGGATTGAAATCACAAGATCCTTTCAATACGAGTGGGATTGAAGTTATTATCTTGACCACACATATTTAATTGAATGAACTTGAAGTTACATCTTTAACAAAGGATATAGGAGATTGAAATCGCAAGTTCGTATCAATACGATAGAGATTTAATTGATTCATTTGATCACACATACTTAACTGAATGTGGTTAACTTGTTGTTACATCTACATTGAATAACAAGAGAGACATTACATTAGTTATGAGTGAGCAAATGGATTCAAATGGGACCAATGCATTTGTTTGATCTCATTTATCTAATCCAATGAGATGAACTTGTAGTTACATCTCTAACGAATGATCTAAGGGATTGAAATCACAAGTTCGTATAAATATGAGAGAGATTTAATTGATTTATTTAATCACACATATTTTCATTGAATGTGGTTAACTTGTTATTACATTCACACTGAATGATTTAGTGGATTGAAATCACAAGTTTGTATAAAAATGAATGAAATTTTACTCATTCACTTGTTATAATGTCCATAATGAATGATTTAAATGATTAAAATCTCTAATTTATATGGATACAAATGGGACCAATGCATTTGTTTGATCCTTTTTATCTAATCCAATGAGTTTAACTTCTTATTGTGTCCATACTCAATTATTTAACATATTGAAATCACAAGTTCCTATCAATACGAGTGAGATTTAAGTGATTCTTTTTATCACACATATTTAATTAAATGTGCTTAACTTGTTGCTACATTCATAAAGAATGATTTAGGGGATTGAAATCACAACTTTAAATGAAAATGAATGAGATTCAAGTAGTTCATTTGCTCAATCATAACTAATCTAATGTGTCTCTCTTGTTATTAGATGTATAATGAATGATTTAAATTATTGAAATCATAAGTTTGTATGAAAATGAATGAGAATCAACTCATTCATATGATCTCTTATTGTTAATCTAATATATTTAACATGTTATAATGTCTATAACGAATTATTAAAATTACTAGTTTATATGGATACAAAAGGGACCAATGCATTTGTTTGATCCCATGTAACAAAACCAATGAGTTGAAATTGTGGTTATATCTCTAACGAACGATCTAAGATATTGAAATCACAAGTTCGTACCAATACGAGAGAGATTTAATTGATTCATTTGATCACACATATTTAACTGAATATGGTTAACTTGTTACATTCACATTGAATGATTTAGTAGATTGAAATTATAAATTTGTATGGAAATGAATGGGATTCAACTCATTCATATGTTCCCTTATAGTTAATCTAATATTCACTTGTTATAATGTCTATAATGCATGATTTAAATGATTAAAATCACAATTTATATGGATACAAATGAGACCAATGCCTTTGTTTGATCCCTTGTATCTAATCCAATGAGTTTAACTTCTTATTACATCCACAGTGAATGATTTAAGGGATTTAAATCACAAGTTCCTATCAATATGAGTGTGATTTAAGTGATTCTTTTTATCACACATATTTAATTAAATGTGCCTAACTTGTTGTTACATCTTTATAGAATGATATAGTGGATTAAAATCACAACTTCAAATGAAAATAAATGAGATTCACGTGATTCATTTGCTCACTCATAACTAGTCTAATGTGTCTCTTTTGTTATTACATCTATAATGTATGATTTAAATGATTAAAATCACAAGTTTATATGTATACAAATAGGATTTATGCATTAGTTTGATCCCTTTTAGGTAATCCAATCAGTTGAACTTGCTATTACATCTATAATAATGATCTAAGGGATTGAAATCACAAGTTTGTATCATAAATGTGAGATTTAATTGATTCATTTGATCACACATATTAAATTGAATGTGCATAACATGTTGTTACATTCATATTTAATGATTTAGTGGATTGAAGTCATAAGTTTAATTGAAAATGAATGAGATTCAAGTGCTCACTTAAAGTAAATCTAATGTGTTTCACATGTTATTACATCTATAATGAATGATTTAAATGGTTGAAATCACAAGTTCATATGAATACAAATGGAATCTATGCATTAGTTTGATATGTTACAGTTAATCCAATGAGTTGAACTTGTAGTTACATATATAATGAACGATATAAGATATTGAAATCACAAGTTCGTATCAATACGAGAGAGATTTAATTGATTCATTTGATCACACATATTTAATTGAATGTGGTTAACTTGTTGTGAAATTTACGTTGAATGATTTTGTGGATTGAAATGACACGTTTGTATGAAAATGAATGAGATTCAACTCATTCATATGATCCTTATGGTTAATGTAATATTCACAAGTTATAATGTCTATAATGAATGATTTAAATGATTAAAATCGCCATTTTACATGGATACAAACAAGACCAAAGCATTTGTTTGATCCCTTGTATCTAATCAAATGAGTTTAACTTCTTGCTTGATCTATTGTGAATGATTTAAGGGATTGAAATAACAAGTTCCTATCAATACAAGTGTGATTTAAGTGATTATGTTGACCACACTTGTAGTTACATCTTTAACGAAGGATCTAAGAGATTGAAATCACAAGTTCGTAACAATACCAGAGAAATTTAATTGATTCAATTGATCACACAAACTTAATTGAATGTGGTTAACTTTTTGTTACATCTACATTGAATGATTTAATGGATTGAAATCAAGTTTGTATCAAAATGAGTGAGATTCAACTCATTCATATGATCCCTTATAGTTAATCTAATATGCTTCACTTGTTATAAAGTCTATAATGAATTATTTAAATTAATAAAATCACTAGTTTATATGGTCACAAATGAGACCAAATTTATTTGTTTGATCCCTATTATCTAATCCAATGAGTTGAACTTGTAGTTACATATCTTACGAAGTATCTAAGAGATTGAAATCACAAGTTTGTATCAATACGAGAGAGATTTGATTGATTTATTTGATCACACATATTTAATTGAATGTGGTTAACTTGTTACAATCACATTGAATGTTTTACTGGATTGAAATCACATGTTTCTACGAAAATTAATGAGATTCAACTCATTTATATGATCCCTTTTGCTTAATATAATATGTTTCAATTGTTATAATGTCTATAATGAATTATTTAAATGATTGAAATCACTAGTTTGTATGTTTACAAATGGGACCAATACATTTGTTTGATCCCTTGTATCTAATCCAATGAGTTTAACTTCTTGTTACATCTATAGTGAACGATTTAAGGGATTGAAATCACAAGTTCCTATCAATACGAGTGGGATTTAAGTGATTATCTTGATCACACATATTTAATTGAATGTGCTTTTGATCCCTTGTAGCTAATCCAATCAGTCGAACTTGTTGTTACATGTATAATACTGATATAAGGGATTGAAATCACAAGTTTGTATCATAAAAGTGAGATTTAATAGATTCATTTGATCACACATATTAAATTGAATGTGCTTAACATGTTGTTACATTCATATTTAATGATTTAGTGGATTGAAGTCACAAGTTTAATTGAAAATGAATGAGATTCAGGTGATACAATTGCTCACTTACAGTAAATCTAGTGTGTTTTACATGTTATTATATCTAGAATGAATGATTTGAATGGTTGAAATCACAAGTTCATATGGATGCAAATGCGATCTATGCATTAATTTGATATCTTACGGTAAATCCAATGAGTTGAACTTATCGTTACATCTATAATGAACAATATAAGAGATTGAAATCACAAGTTCGTATCAATACGAGAGAGATTTAATTGATTCATTTGATCACACATACTTAATTGAATGTGGTTAACTTGTTGTTACATCAATATTGAATAATTTAGTGGATTGAAGTCACAAGTTTAAAAGAAAATGAATGAAATTCAAGTGATTCATTGCTCACTTACATTTAACTTAATGTGTCTCACTCATTATTACATCTATAATGAATGATTTAAATGATTCAAATCACAAGTTTGTATGAAAATGAATGTGATTCATCTCATTCTTATAATCCCTTTTAGTTAATCTAATATGTTTCACTTGTTATAATGTCTATAATGAATGATTTAAATTATCAAAATCTCTAGTTTATATAGATACAAATGGACCAATGCATTTGTTTGATCCCTTATATCTAATCCAATGAGTTGAACTTGTAGTTACATCTCGAATGAATGATCTAAGAGATTGAAATCACAAGTTCGTATCAATACGAGATAGATTTAATTGATTCATTTGATCACACATATTTAATTGAATGTAGTTTACTTGTTGTTATATTCACATTGAATGATTTAGTAGATTGAAATCACAAGTTCGTATGAAAATGAATGAGATACAACTTATTCATATGACCCCTTATTGGTAAACCCTAAACCCTAAACCTTAAACCCCTTTTCATACAAACTTATGATACGAACTTGTGAATTCAATCTCTTAGATCATTCGTTCGTGACGTATAAGGGATCATTGGATTAGATATAAGGGATCAGACAAATGCATTGGTCAATTTTAACTAAAAGGGATCATATTAATGAGATGAATTACATTTATTTTCGTACAAAGTTGTGATTTCAATCATTTAAGTCATTCATTATAGATGTAATAACAAGTGAGACACATTAGATTAAATATAAGTAAGCAATGAATCACTTCAATCTCATTCATTTTCTTTGAAACTTGTGATTTCAATCCACTAAATCATTCAATATAGATGTAATAACAAGTTAAGCACATTCAATTACATATGTGTGATCAAATAAATCAATTAAAT
This sequence comes from Nymphaea thermarum, assembly GCA_011799765.1. NCBI lineage: Eukaryota > Viridiplantae > Streptophyta > Magnoliopsida > Nymphaeales > Nymphaeaceae > Nymphaea > Nymphaea thermarum. The sequence continues at coordinate 40,656 of JAANDH010001485.1, forward strand.
CTCACTTTTATGATACAAACTTGTGATTTCAATCCCTTAGATCAGTATTGTACATGTAACAACAAGTTCAACTGATTGGATTATCTACAATGGATCAAAGAAATGCATAGATCTTGTTTGTATACATATAAACTTATGATTTTAATCATTCATTATATATGTAATGACAAGAGAGACACATTAGAGTAGTTATGAGTGAGCAAATGAATTACTTGAATATCTTTCATTTTCATTTAAACTTGTAATTTCCATCCACTAAATCATTCTATATGGATGTAACAAGAAGTTAAGCACATTTAATTAAATATGAGTGATAAAAACAATCACATAAATCCCTCTCGTATTGGATTACTTACAAGGGATCAAACAAATGCATTGGTCTCATTTGTATCTATATAAATTAGTTATTTTAATCATTTAAATAATTCATTATTGACATTATAACAAGTTAAATGCATTAGATTAACAATAAGGAATCATATAAATGAGTTGAATCTCATTCATTTTCATACAAACTTGTGATTTTAATCAATCCACTAAATCATTCATTGTGAATGTAACAACAAGTTAACTACATTCAATTAAATATGTGTGATTAAATCAATCAATTAAATCTGTCTTGTATTTGTACGAACTTGTGATTTTAATCTCTTAGCTCATTCGTTAGAGTTGTAACTACAAGTTCAACTCACTCTATTAGATATAAGGGATCAAACAAATGCATTGGTCCTTATTGTATCCTTATAAACTAGAGATTTTGATAATTTAAAAAATTTATTGTAGACATTATAACAAGTGAAACATATTATATTAACTAAAAGGGATCATATGAATGAGATGAATCACATTTATTTTCATACGAACTTGTGATTTCAATCATTTAAATAATTCATTATAGTTGTAATAACAAGTGAGACACATTAGATTAAATATAAGTGAGCAATGAATCACTTGAATCTCATTAATTTTCTTTTAAACTTCTCATTTCAATCCACTAAGTCATTCAATATGGAAGTAGCAACAAGTTAAGCACATTCAATTAAATATGTGTCATCAAGATAATCACTAAAATCTGACTCGTATTGATAGAAACTTGTGATTTGAATCCCTTAAATCGTTCACTATAGATGTAACAAGAAGTTAAACTCATTGGATTAGACACAAGGGATCAAACAAATGTATTGGTCCCATTTGTATACATAGAAACTAGTGATTTTAATCATTTAAATAATTCATTATAGACATTATAACAAGTGAAACATATTATATTAACCAAAAGAGTTCATATACATGAGTTGAATCACATTCAATTACATACAAACGTGTGATTTCAATCCACTAAACATTCATTGTGAATGTAACAACAAGTTAACCACATTCAATTAAATATGTGTGATCAAATAAATTAGTTCAATCTCTTAGATACTTCGTTAGATATGTAACTACAAGTTCAACTCATTGCATTAGATAATAGGGATCAAACAAAGGCATTGGTCCCATTTGTATCAATATAAACTAGTGATTTTAATAATTTAAATCATTCATTGTAGACTTTATAACAAGTAAAGCATATTAGATTAACTATAAGGGATCATATGAATGAGTTGAATCTCGCTCATTTTGAAACAAACTTGATTTCAATCCCCTAAATCATTCAATGTAGATGTAACAACAAGGTAACCACATTTAATTAAGTATGTGTGATCAAATGAATCAATTAAATCTCTCTCGTATTGATACGAACTTGTGATTTCAATCTCTTATATCATTCATTATATATGTAACTACAAGTTCAACTCATTGGATTAACTGTAACATATCAAACTTATGCATAGGTCCCATTTGTATTCATATGAACTTGTGATTTCAACCATTTAAATCATTCATTATAGATATAACAACATGTGATACACATTAGATTTACTTTAAGTGGGAATTGAATCATTTGAATCTCATTCATTTTCAATTAAACTTGTGACTTCAATCCACTAAATAATTCACTAAATCTCTCTCGTATTGATGCAAACTTGTGATTTCAATCTCTTAGATCATTCATTAGAGATGTAACTACAAGTTCGACTCATTGGATTAGATGTAAGGGATCAAACAAATGCATTGGTCTCATTTGTATCCATATAAACTAGTGATTTTAATCATTTAAATAATTCATTATAGACTTTATAACAAGTGAAACATATTATATTGACTATAAGGGATCATATGAATGAGTTGAATCTCACTTATTTTGATACAAACTTGATTTCAATCCACTAAATCATTCAATGTAGATGAAACAACAAGTTAACCACATTCAATCATGTATGAATGATCAAATGAATCAATTAGATCTCTCTTGTGTTGATACAAACTGGTGATTTCTATCTCTTATACCGTTCATTATAGATGTAACTACAAGTTCAACTCATTGGATTAACTGTAAGATATCAAACTAATGCCTACATATCATCTATATCCATATGAACTTGTGATTTCAACCATTGAAATCATTCATTTTAAATCTCATTCATTTTCAATTAAACTTGTGATTTCAATAAACTAAATCATTAAATATGAATGTAACAACATGTTAAGCATGTTCAATTTAATATGTGTGAGGAAATGAATCAATTAAATCTCACTTTTATGATACAAACTTGTGATTTCAATCCCTTAGATCATTATTATGGATGTAACATCAAGTTCAAGTGATTGGATTAGCTACAAGGGATCAAACTAATGCATAGTTCCTATTGGTATACATATAAACTTGTGATTTGAAACATTTAAATCATTCATTATACATTTAATAACAAGAGAGACACATTAGATTAGTTATGAGTGAGCAAATGAATCACTCGAATCTCATTCATTTTCATTCAAAGTTGTGATTTCAATCCACTAAATCATTCTATATGGATGTAACAACAAGTTAAGCACATTTAATTAAATAAGTGTGATAAAACGAATCACTTAAATCTCACTTGTATTGATAGGAAATTGTGATTTCAATCACTTAAATGATTCACTATGGATGTAATAAGAAGTTAAACTCATTGAATTAGATACAAGGGATCAAACAAATACTTTCGTCCCATTTGTATCCATGTAAAATAGTGATTTTAATCATTTAAAACATTCATTATAGACATTATAACAAGTGAATATTAGATTAACTATAAGGGATCATATGAATGAGTCGAATCTCATTCATTTTCATACACACGTGTGATTTCAATCCACTAGATCATTCAATGTGAATGTAACAACAAGTTAACTACATTCAATTAAATATGTGTGATCAAATGAATCAATTAAATCTCTCTCATATTAATACGAACTTGTGATTTCAATCTCTTAGATCTTTCGTTAAAGATGTAACTACAAGTTCATTAAAATAAATATGTGTGGTCAAGATAATCGCTTAAATTCCACTCGTATTGATAGGAACTTGTGATTTCAATCCCTTAAATCATTCACTATAGATGTAGCAAGAAGTTAAACTCATTAGATTAGATACAAGGGATCAAACAAATGCTTTGGTCCCATTTGTTTTCATGTAAAATAGTGATTTTAATCTTTTAAATAATTCATTATAGACATTATAACAAGTGAATATTAGATTAACTACAAGGGATCATATGAATGAGTTGAATCTCATTCATTTTCATACAAACATGTGATTTCAATCCACTAACATTGAATTGTAACAACAAGTTAACCACATTCAATTAAATATGTGTGATCGAATGAATCAATTAAATCTCTCGTATTGATACAAACTTGTGATTTCAATATCTTAGATCCTTCATTAGAGATGTAACTACAAGTTCATTCAATTAAATATGTGTGATCAAGAGAATCACTTAAATCCCACTCGTTTTGATAGGAACTTGTGATTCCAATTCCTTAAATCGTCACTATAGATGTAACAAGAAGTTAAACTCACTGGATTAGATACAAGGGATCAAACAAATGCATTGGTTCCATTTCTCAACCTATAAACTAGTGAGTCATTTAAATAATTCATTATAGACATTATAACAAGTGAAACATATTAGATTAACCACATTCAATTAAATATGTGTGATCAAATGAATCAATGAAACATCTCTCGTACTGATGTGAATTTGTGATTTCAATCTCTTGGTTCATTCATTAGAGATGTAACTACAAGTTCAATTCATTGGATTAGAAATAAGAGATCAAAAAAATGCATTGGTTACATTTGTGTCCATATAAACTAAAGATTTTGATAATTTAAATCATTCATTATAGACATTATAACAAGTGAAACATATTTGATTTAACTAAAATGGATCATATGAATCAGATGAATCACATTGATTTTCATACAAACTTGTGATTTTAATTATTTTAATCATTCATTATAGATGTAAAAACAAGTGAGACACATTTGATTAAATATAAGTGAGCAATGAATCACTTGAATCTCATTCATTTTCTTTTAAAATTGTGATTTTAATCCATTAAATCATTCAATATAGATGTAACAACAAGTTAGGCACAATCAATTAAATATGTGTGATTAAGAGAATCACTTTAATCCCACACGTATTGATTGGAACTTGTTCACTACAGATGTAACAAGAAGTTAAACTCATTGGATTACTTACAAGGGATCAAACAAATGCGTTGGTCCCATTTGTATACATGTAAACTAGATATTTTTATCATTTAAATAATTCATTATAGACATTATAACAAGTGAAACATATTAAATTAACCAAAAGGGATCATATGAATGAGTTGAATCTCGTTCATTTTCATACAAACATGTGATTTCCATCCATTAAATCATTCAATGTGAATGTAACAAAAAGTTAACCACATTCAATGAAATATGTGTGATCAAATAAATCAATTAAATCTCTTTTGTATTGATTCAAACTTGTGATTTCAATCTCTTTGATTTTTCGTTAGGGATGTAACTACAAGTTCAACTGATTGGATTAAATACAAGGGATCAAACAAATGCATTGGTCCCATTTGTATCCATATAAACTAGTGATTTTAATCATTTAAATCATTCATTATAGACATTATAATAAGTGAAACATATTAGATTAACTATAAGGGATTATATGAATGAGTTGAATCTCACTCATTTTGATACAAACTTGATTTCAATCCACTAAATCATTCAATTTATTATAGATGTAACTACAAGTTTATCTCATTGGATTAACTATAAAATATCAAACAGATGTATAGATCCCATTTGTATCCATATGAACGTGTGAGTTCAACCATTTAAATCATTCTTTCTAGATGTAATAACACATGAAACAATAGATTTACTGTAAGTGAGCAATTGAATCACCTGAATCTCATTCATTTTCAATTAAACTTATGATTTCAATCCACAAAATCTTTAAATATGAATGTAACAACTTGTTAAGTGCATCCAATTTAATATGTGTGATCAAATGAATCAATTAAATCTCACTTTTGTGATAGAAACTTGTGATTTCAATCCCTTAGATCATTATTTTAGATATAACAATAAGTTCAACTTATTGGATTAGCTACAAGAGATCAAACTAATGCATGGATCCTATTTGCATACATGTAAACTTGTTATTTTAATCATTTAAATCATACATTATAGATGTAATAACAAAAGAGACACATTAGATTAGTTATGAGTGAGCAAATGAAACACTTGAACCTCATTCTTTTTCATTTAACGTTGTGATCTTAATCCACTAAATCATTCTATATGGATGTCATAACAAGTTAAGCATATTTAACTAAATATGTGTGATAAAAAGAATCACTTAAATATCACTCGTATTAAAAGGAACTTGTGATTTCAATCCCTTAAATCATTCACTTTGGATGTAATTAGAAGTTAAACTTTTTGGATTAGATACAAGGGATCAAACAAATGCATTTGTCCCATTTGTATCCATATAAACTAGTGATTTTAATCCCGCAAGTCATTCATTATATACATTATAACAAGTGAATATTAAATTAACAATAAAGGATTAACTTGTGATTTCAATCTACTAAAGAATTCAATGTGAATGTAACAACAAGTTAACCACATTCAATTAAATACGTGTGATCAAATGAATCAATTAAATCTCTCTCGTATTGACACAAACTTATGATTTCAATTTCATAGATCGTTCGTTAGATATGTAACTACAATGTCAACTCATTGGATTAGTTATAAGGGATCAAACAAATGCATTGGTCTCATTTGTATCTATATAAACTAGTGATTTAATCATTTTAAGGATTCATTATAGACATTATAACAAGTTAAACATATTAGATTAACAATAAAGGAACATATGAATGAGTTGAATCTCATTCATTTTCATACAAATGTGTGATTTCAATCCACTAAAACATTCAATGTGAATGTAACAACAAGTTAACCACATTCAATTAAATATGTCTGATCAAATGAATCAGTTAAATCTCTCTCGTACTGATACGAACTTGTGATTTTAATCACTTAGATCCTTCGTTAGATATGTAACTACAAATATGTTTCACTTGTTATAATGTCTATAACGAATGATTTAAATGATCAAAATCTCTCGTTTATATCGGTAGAAATGGGACCAACGCATTTCTTTGATCCCTTATATCTAATCCAATGAGTTGAACTTGTAGTTACATCCCTAACGAATGATCTAAGAGATTAAAATTACAAGTTCGTATCAATACGAGAGGGATTTAATTGATTCATTTGATCACACATATTAAATTGAACGTGGTTAACTTGTTGTTATATTCACGTTCAATGATTTAGTGGATTGAAATCACAAGTTTGTATGAAAATGAATGAGATTCAACTCATTCATATGATCCCCTATAGTTAATCTAATATTCACTTGTTATAATGTCTATAATGAATGATTTAAATGATTAAAATCACTAGTTTATATAGATACAAATGAGACCAATGCATTTGTTTGATCCCTTGTATCTAATCCAATGAGTTGAACTTCTAATTACATCCATAGTGAATGATTCAAGGGATTGAAATCACAAGTTCCTATCAATACAAGTGGGATTTAAGTGATTCTGTTGATCACACATATCTAATTAAATGTGCCTAACTTGTTGTGATTAAAGTGATTCATTGCTCACTTATATTTAATCTAATGTGTCTCACTTGTTTTTACATCTATAATGAATAATTTAAATGATTGAAATCACAAGTTTGTATGATATTGAATGTGATTCGTCCCATTCATATGATCCCTTTTAGTTAATATAATATGTTCCACTTGTTATAATGTCCATAATGAATGATTTAAATGGTTGAAATCACTAGTTTAGATGGATACAAATGATACCAATGCATTTGTTTGATCCCTTGTATATAATACAATGACTTTAACTTCTTGTTACGTTCATAGTTAATGATTTAAGGGATTGAAATCACAAGTTCCTATCAGTACGTGTGGGATTTAAGTGATTCTCTTGATCACACATATATAATTGAATGTGTTTAACTTGTTGTTAATTCAATATAGAATGATTTAGTGGATTGAAATCACAAGTTTAAAAGAAAGTGAATGACATTCAAATTATTCATTGCTCACTTATATTTAATCTAATGTCTGTCACTTGTTATTACATCTATAATGAATGATTTAAATGATTTAAATCACATGTTTGTATGAAAATAAATGTGATTCATCTCATTCATATGATCCCTTTTAGATAATCTAATATGTTTCACTTGTTATAATATCTATAACGAATGATTTAAATGATCAAAATCTCTAGTTTATATAGGTAGATTCATTTGAGAGATTTAATTGATTCATTTGATCACACATATTTAATTGAACGTGGTTAACTTGTTGTTATATTCACGTTCAATGATTTAGTGAATTGAAATCACAAGTTTGTATGAAAATGAATGAGATTTAACTCATTCATATGATCTCTTATAGTTAATCTAATATTCATTTGTTATAATATCTATAACGAATTATTTAAATGATTAAAATCACTAGTTTATATGGATACAAATGAGACAAATGCATTTGTTTGATCCATTGTATCTAATCCAATGAGTTGAACTTCAAATTACATCCATAGTGAATGATTTAAGGGATTGAAATCACAAGTTCCTATCAATACGA
>JAANDH010001486.1:10617-48716 GCA_011799765.1 Nymphaea thermarum
TGCACAACTTGAGGGGGGCTGTTAAGTCTGTATGTATAAGTGTAAGCGGATCGGGTCTGAACAGACCCGATCCACTTTGTTTTTATATCTTCACGTTTAAGTGATGGCATCTCTTGTAATTACTTTATGTTTTATTCCTCTTTTTGTTGTAACCTAATTAGGTTTATGTTTTAATAATAGAGATCAAAGAATCGTGTGGTTGCATTGGCCGACGGTTCTCTTCCCTCCATTGCTCTTTTCTATTCTCTATTCTTCATCATTCTTGTTTCCAGACGGAGAGACGTGATTCGGTGGTGCTTTAGTCAAGATTCTCACACTCCCACGGGTAGAGATTGCACCACACGTTCTCCTTGCTGGAATCACGATGCAAGAGGCAAAGCCAACAAGAATCAGGGTATAGAAGTGAATAGAAAATCAACTTCGATATGAGGAAAGCCTTCACCCGTAAGACCAATTTAACCCTGGTCTTTTTTATGGAAAAAAAAGGGGGGATGCGATCGCCGGAGCGCCGGCGGACGTTGAGGCAATCCTCAAGTTACGCTCCTCTCCTCCTTTATGTCCTCTACCAAGTCACGGACCAGCCACCTCTCCTTGCACGGTGGGCGCCAAAGAGAAAAAAAATGGAATCAAAGATCAACCAAGCAAGATATTGTAGGTAAGAGGCGGATGCACTTCACCGGATTTGCAAAAAACTCCTAGGAAGTGACGTGAATAAGGGGAGGCAAGCCTAAGAAGCGCCTAAGCACGCATATCTCCCTTCTTCTCCGGGAAGCAAGACACCGACACCGGCAGCAGCGGCGACGGCGGCAGCGGCGACCGTGGGGGCAGCGGAAGGAACACACCGGCAACGGCGGAACTGGACGGCGCAGAAGATTTCTACAGCGGCGGCGCAGGGCAGCCGTACGGCGGCACAGAGAGAGAGCTCGGACGGTGGCGGCACAGAATCACCAACGGCGCACACGGCGCAAGCAGCGGCAGAGAAAAAATTTGGCGGCGGCAAGAAACAGCGGCGACGACGATGGCACAGCGAGAGACGGCAACTGCGACGTCCCAAGCGGCGACAACCCAAACGTCGACGACCCAAGGACAGCGGCAACACGGATGGGCTGCAAATGAAAGACGGACGCCGGAACTTCAACGGCGTTGAGCGACGGCAACTTTCACGACGAACGATCCACGAAAAACGCTCTTCTCCAACTTCGGGGGCTCTGATACCATGTAGAAACTCAAACCACGAAGAGGAAGAAGAGAAGAGAAACACACGATGTACGTGGAAAAACCTCAAACGAGGAAAAACCCACGGGAAGCTCTACCTAGGTGCACAACCGCAACCCTAGGAGAGAGAAAGATTCTATTTCACTTAATCACCAAGTACACATAAGTGATATTATAAAGAGGGAGAGGGAGGAGAAGCCGCCTAGGGTACCGAGCCCGCCTCGGTATCCGCGCCCTAGGGAACCGGGTCCAGACACGGACCCGGTTCCGGTAACACATATTCTAACAGTTTTTAAACCATATTTAGTTTAGTTTGTGATAGTCTTCAACGATGACATTTTGATTTACTCAAAGAGTAAGAAAGAACACAAAAGACATCTTACAAGGGCATTGTCCATATTAAAAGAAAACAAATTATATGCCAAGTTCAGTAAATGCGAGTTCTGGCTAGACAAAGTAACCTTTTTGGGTCATGTGGTTTTCGGTGAAAGTGTCAGTAGATCCATCCAAGATTGAGACAGTTGTAAAATTGGGAGTGACCTAGCAAACCCATAGAGGTTCGCAGTTTATTAGGATTGGCTGAGTATTACAGAAAATTCATCAAAGATTTCTCTTTTATAGTTCCAACGATTGACTCATTTGACTAGGAAAAATATTAAATTCAACTTAGATGCAGCATGTGAGGAAAGTTTTCAAAAACTAAAGAGAAATAGTATCACTTGTAAAAGTATAGTGGACCAATATGTCGAAACAGGAAGCCACATGAGAATTTGACATGAGACCTAGATATCCTTACTTGTTCCTCAAGAGGTAAGTAAAATTTCGAGGACAAAGTTTCTTGTAAGGTGGAAGAATTATTACGCCCGTAAGTTTTCAAAAGGAATTATTTAGGAAAATTTTAAACTAAAGTGAGTGTTTTTGAAAAATTTTCTTTTAATATGGGTCAATTTTGTAGAGAGGGTTTATCGGCTGCATGTGCCTCCCTTCTTCCTTTCAAAGTAAATAGAGAAAGAGAGAGGGTTTGAGAGAGCGAGATAGGGAGACAGGAGAGAACGAGAGAGAAAGAGCAAGAGAGGTGAAGAGAGAAAGAGGGATAATGAGTGAGAAGAGACAAGGGAGGAAGAGAGAAAACAAGAGAGTGAGAAAAAAAGAAGAGAGGATCGTAGAAAAGGTAAGTTCATTAAATTTGCTTCATTCTTTAATTATTTCTAAAATTTCTTTAGATTAGAGTGTGAATCTCTTCCTTGTCAATTTGTAATAGAGAATCACTTTTTTATCAGTTTTAGCATGGGATTCATAATGGAAGTGATATTTCTTGTCTATAAAGGGCCGGATGGGTCATACGGTTGAATTTTGAAGGTTGTTTTTATGAGTTCAGGTATTGATGGCTAAGGAAGAACTTTTGAGTATAGAATGTTGGGAAAAGAGAGAAATTGCAGTTATGTTTTTAGTTTCAGATGGGGCTGAAGCTGCACGGTTCCTTTTTGGATTTTAATTAGAGTTAATTTCAAAATAAAATGGGTGCTTTGATAATGTGGTATGAGTTAGATTAAAAGAAAGTAAAGTTGGAGAAGACTTGGCAGCATGGTTGAGGGATTCATTGTTGGTTACATAGCTGGACATAAGAAAGGTTGAGGTACCTAATTGAGGTAAGAACTGAGTATGTTGTCTAATTTGTATTAGATGGGTTGGAACGCGAAACCGCACTCAAGGACATGCCTGGAGAGCATACTGAATAGTGTTTTATCGTTTGGTGAGCAAATTTTAGTATAATTTCTTTAAAGCATAAACTCTTGCTTGTTTAGATGAAATTAGCATTGATGGTTACATTCTAATATACAACAGATTGTTAACATAGCAGAATTTTTAATGTCTGGTTATAAGATATTTAGTTATTTGATATACAGATTATTAAGTAGATAAATATAGCAAATGGAGCATGACAGACCGCTTGCTTAACCGTGATTTGTTGAGTTATATGCTAAACAAATTTAAATTTAGACGTTCATAGCTATTTGAAGTTGTTTAGAGCATCTTTTGTGATCACGTCATTAGATCATATATGATTGAGCCACATGATGAAAGAATAGAATTAAGTCTACAAGCATGGTTAGAATTATGATTAAAAATATCAGATTATGTTATACTACAGAGATTGATTTGTTATGAAATGAGAAGACAAATTTATCAGAATTCTAATAAAATTCTGCAAGTCCCTATTGTGACTGGCTGCAAGAACAGCTTAAGGGCAGTAACCAATGATAGTCTGCAAGGGGTAAACAGCAAGTCCACTTAAAAAAGAAATCATATTCCTTTTCCAAATTGTATATCAGTTTGAAGTTCAGAGGTTATAAAAACCACACCTCCTTATCTGTAAGAATCAGCGATCAAGTGGTTTTGGAGCACCTCTTCTCAGTTGCCATTCGAGCCCTCTCCCCACTTATCTGTCCTTTGCTCCTCCTTTTCTCTTGGTTCTTGAAGTTTTTGTCTGTACACGAACTGGTGCGTTTTTCTGGCTCATTCAATTTGGTATCAGTGCCTTCAGTACGGTTGTGGACTTGTAAGTATGCTTGCTTATTAATGAATGCTATCTTTGTTTAATTTTTTTTTTCTTTTTTGTGTTTATAGTCCATAAGCCCAAAGAGAAAGTCCCTTTCCATGGAAACATGTATCTCAGCACACACCTATATAATCTGTGACCATGAATCTACAACTTGCATTCCAAACTCTAGCCGCAACCAAGGTCTATGCGTAGGAACTATGGGTTACAAAAAAGAAGCTATTAGAACATGATTTGTTTATGATATTGTTCTTGTGTTTCTGAGTTCTTTAAAAGAGAGAGAGAGAGAGAGAGAGAATCACTAGTTGCAAGATTCCATGAAGGAGCAAGTGCTTCAAGTGTGAGACCTCAAGTGGAGAGTAAGTCTCTCTTGAGGTGATATAGCGAACTTAAGTAGGAGATTAATATGAGAAAGTTAGAAATCCAATAATAGACAATTAAGTTTTAAGCTTTTTAAGCTTAAAACAATGCTAAGAGATATGCTTGAAAGTTATTTATGTGGTGTTATCTCTTAAACTGTTGATGTCACGTATTTGCTTTCAATTGTTATGATCTTACAGTGTGATGCTCACTGGGTCAGTAGGACTCATTCTTTTGTACGTTTCTCTTTTTCAACTGAGCAAGATAGAACTTTTGAGCAGGCAGCTAAGCATCAGTTAGACTTAAGCCTCCGAGTTCTCAGCAGAATAGGTAGAATTAGATCCATCTTTATTGATTATGCATTGCATATCATGTAGAGAGTAGCCGTTACATTTAAATTTCCAGCTCATATTATCAGTTATAAGTTGAAAGTTTATTCTAGTGACCGTTAGATTTTGAATTATGAAAGAAAGTTACAGCTTTCTCCTCGCCACCTAGAGCAGGGGGTGACATGAACAGTCCAAGAGAAAAACCTGTCCACTTGCTCCCAATTCCAACAACCAGAAAGAAGAACAAAGTTCCGTGTCATCGACACCAGAAGGTTGAAGACTAGAGCTAAACCCAAGAAGTGCAATACATAGTACAGTGTCAAACATCTCTTCTTGCCATATTGGCAATCTGCCATAAAATCAGCTACCAAAATTCAACAACCCCTAGACACTTCCCCAAATAATAAAGTATAGATTCCAGTAAGCAAAAGCAACGAGCTAGCATCCGAAGTTAATGGTTACTTACCGGGAGGTGGCTCCTTTGACCTCCGGTTCGATCCATGTTTCCTTCCCCTCCTATCCACAGATTGCGCAGGAGTAACTTGCTCCGCCAAGCAATTCTTCAGGAATTCCGGCGGCCCTGTTACCTAACAAACAAATTTTTCGGTTTGGATATGGAAGGCAAAGCAAGAAACATAGTCCTTTCATTTTTTGCAAGGGCTTCTATCGATACGAAGAACGACTGCAAAGAGAAAGGGAAGAATCGTTTACGATGGAGAAGGCATCTGCCGCGGACGGCAAACGCGTCTCCGGGAGGTCATGGGAGGTGGTGGAGGACGGGGCGTGGCTGCCGGAAGTCTCCTCTTCCCGGACTGCATCGTCGATGTCACTGCCCGAAAGAAGGGAATCCCGATCGTCGACCTCCCCCTCCGACGAGTAACCCTGTAACAGAGACAAGCTCATTGTGTCAGAGTCTTCAAGCGTAGTTGGTCGGCACGTTAAAAAGCTTGGTCGTTGTTAGAAGGGTTGAGAACGGGTAAGCCTGCTTGAGCCCAGAGGTAGGCTCCGTTGGGGTCGGATGGTCCAAGCGGCGTGGTCTGAGCTCGAATGCGATCAAATTTGAGAACTCAAAGTCATCTAACGTTTGGTAAAATTCCGCTAAAGTGGAGGGAAATATTTACTGTGTTGTGAAAGTAATTTTTTCAAGTGTTTATTTGGAAGTAAGAAAAAATAGTTAGTAAAATGTAAATAGTACTTTTCCCTTGAAACGGGGATGTCCAACCCTGGAATCCCTTCCACTGTTGGCCTGCTCTTCCTTTGATAAAACCATAAAATTGCTTCCTCAATCTCCACCATATTCTCTCTTTTCCGGCTATTTGTTGTCTTCAGTCTCGCTCATATATTGCTTACTCCATCCACTTTACCATCCTGTGGCCTTGTTTCCATTCTTTTCTTTCGTTGGGGGGATTTCTCGCCTTGGTAACAGCAATTTGAAAAATTTTCTAGCAAGTTTGAGGATGTTAGAAACGAACCCAAGGTTAGTGTGGTCACTGCCCTTCTGAAAATTGTCGAATATTTCCTTGGGAGGGATCTTCTCTTCTGGTCTATTGCTTGAGTTTTTCCAATAGTCTTGATCTGTTGTTTGCTGTCTTTATTGGCAATTAACTAAGTTAATTTTGCACAACAATCTCACTTTAATTAACCATAATCTAGTTTGATTTTTGTCAAGCACATAGAATGTCATTTAGTATTTTGGTACATAATGAGTTTTTATTTTGTAAGGGAATTTTCACACTTATGTCATGTCAAATTCAGTAGGGCATCAGGTTGTTTAGGTGATTTAACTCTATTTAAGTGTGTGCTTGTTCATGTTTATTAGAATTTAGCCTTGAGTAGGACCTTTTCTTTCATAATTGCATTAGAATTAACATAAGTTTTTCTGGTTTTGAGTATGTTTCTTGGATCGATCGTCGCCTCCTTTTTCTTTTTAAATTTTGTCAATTAAATTAATTAGCAATTGAACTGTAAGATTGCATATACTGCTTAATCGGTTGATGGTTTAATTTAGGAAGATAGGATTAGCTCATTTCATAATTTACTTGTTTTAAGTCCAAATTAATTTGTGGCTTGTTGGTGGAAAAGTGCTAGGCTAGAATGACTTTCCCTTTTATTGTGTTACTTTGTTGCATTTAAGAATAATTGCTAAATTTTAGGATTTGTTTCCTAGCCTCTAGGCAGCCTTTCTATTTTATAGGATAGATTCGTTATTGATTGGGATTATAATTTAAGATTTTTTTTTACGATTGTACTAGAATTTACCTAGGTTGAATTATTTTTTCTAGAGAAGTTTTAAGTTTATAGGTAATATCCTAATTTAAAGGTTAATGTTTACTAGGGTTAGTGTTCCTCACTAGTGGGGTGATATTCTCCTAGACTCAGGGATGGACCCAAAGGGGGCTGTTAGGGACCCTGGCCCCCCCTAAAAAAAATAAAAATTTACATGTAAATTTTCAAAAATTTCACTTATCCTACATAAAAATTTTGAAAAATGATATTTTGGCCTATGTCAAAATTTAGGAACTTTCATTTGAACCCCCTCATGAAAAATTTCTGGCTCCGCCCTTGCTCCAAGTCCAAATTCCCAAAGGTTGACCTCTAGTTGGGCCCCACTTAGTCATGAGCATTTATCTTAGTTTAATTTTTGTTTTATCTTGAATACCAGTGATGCATGAAATGTATCATATTAATAATTAAATATGTGCATGAATCCATATTTTCAATGTTTAAATCCCATTTTAGATTGTTTATGATATTAGAGTGTTTCAATTCAAATTGCAAAAAATTGAGCTAAATTGAGAAAGTTATGCACGTTTCTAGGTCAATTTTGTAGGGAGATTTAGATCCAAATCCACCCAAAGAGGCCAATATGGATTTCAGAAAATGTCTAATCATAAATCCAAGCCCAAGGTCATGATCCATGGAGAAGAAACAAGAAATGTTTTAGAAATGCCAATGTAGGGACAATTTTAGGTTTCTTTAACATGAAAAGGGTATTTTCTCTTTATGTTGAAGTATTATGCTGACATTCACTTTAATAAATGGAAACATGACAAATATGGATTCTCGGAAGAAAAAAGAGCACCTATACATAAGTGAGCTATGCATAAATATACTTGGTTGTACAGTTATTGGAGGCATGAGTGTAGGAAATTATTCAAAGAACTTGTAGGTCCTCAACCTGATGGTAAAATAGACATTCCACAAGATTATTTGGAGTTTGTTACCAACTATTTTGTTGAAGATAAGTCAAAGATATGTATATCACATTCACATATATATATATATATATATATGTGTGTGTGTGTGTGTGTGTGTGTGTGTGTGTGTGTGTGTGTGTGTGTAATGGGTTTGCAATACAAAGAAAACATTACACAGAAATGTGAATATGTATTTCTTATATTAAGCTGCTTTCGCTTTTTAAGAAATCAGCAAAAAAAATACACAAAGGCATGCTAAATAGAAGTACTTTCATACAACTGGCACACAGAATTTTGCACATTTCACATAGAAAAAAGTACATGTTATTTTTTTAAGTTAATATATGACTGCATATATTAACTGATATATTGTATTAATTGCAATAGATAGTTTGGGAAAAGTTTTGAGCAGTCATCATGTGTTGAGTTGTTCATTGCTACTAAGACCAGTAAGAACCCCGAACTACTCCAACCTTGAAACCAATGTTGTGATTGTAAGTTTCATTCGAACAATTACATTCTTATATATCAACAACATAGATTTTATCATATACTCAAATAATTATATTCTTCATGATATATGTTGTAGGATCAACAAAAAGTGCAACTCGAAACAATGCCTCATGGGATGCAAGATACTATGAGAAGTAAAGATGCCAACTCCAGGGTGATGGGATAAGAGAGACATGATAGAGTACGAATGATAGGGCTTGGTGTTAGTCCTTCTCAGTTTGGATCGTCATCTAAATCAAGCGAAATACGTACTCTGTGAGAAGAAAGTGCATTACTGAAGGATGCACTATGTGTGGGTGTTCATGTGCAACAACACAAAGTCCATGCACTCGGTGTAGGTAATTGGGTGTTCATGACAAAGTGTGAGGTTCATGCACTTTCTGGAGGTGCTCATGCACAATTGCATGAAGCCCGCACACCGGATACCAAGGCTCCAATGCTCGTTCACCGAAGTGTAAAACCTATGCACCATGTCAGATATTTGAGTGTTTTGATGTTTGTACGCTGGCATGTTGTCTTGTTAAAACTTTTGAAGGACGTTGTAGTTTGGAAAAAATTAAGAATTTTTGTTATTTGAACAAGAACTCCAAAACTTGAAAACTTTTCAGTTCTTTTGAAAAGGGTTTTGAATTTGCAAATTTCTTTCGAAATTTCATTTCAAATTCATGACCATTATTACTATTTATTTATTATACTTAAGAAAAAGTATGCGCAATTTCAGGGCAGCATTGGAAATGATGGAGTCATGAGATTAGATAAGACAAGTCTGGCCATCAAGAAATATGATATATTGATGATATAAATGAACACATCATATGTAGAATCTATTCAAATGAAGAGCATTTCTATGATTAGATAATTCTACTCTATCTGCATCAATTTAACTATAAGAATTATCGAAAATGACTTCCTTCACTATTTATGGCTCATTCCAACTTGGCGCCTAGTTCCCATGTAGTCGAATTATCCACAGAATGGTCGATCTGAGAACTAGGTCACTCACTTTGAAATTTTGCTCGATGATTGATTTGGCATAATAGCGAGCAACCCTCTAGCAGTATGCTTCAACATAGTCCATCACTCGTAAGCTATTTTCATCCAATAAGTCTAATTACAACATTCTTTTTTGCCAGTATTTCCATGAACATTTCTGTCGTTGTATCAAATCTGTATGTTGGTTTTTGGATGTGTAGTGGCAATACTACATCTGTTTTATACACCAACTCTGCAGGAGTAGCATTGGTGTTCTGATGGTTTTTTTGTATGCCAAAGTGTGTTATGGATCTTCTCATGCCAATGAGAACCAGTTTCAACTGTTCTTTTCAAGACCTTGATTAGATTTCAGATCATAGCTTCAACTTGACAGTTTCCTTGTGGATAATATGGTAAGGAGAAGTGATGTTTGATCCTTAACACAAAAATTGTGCATCCTCTCATTCTTAAAGTGAGTACCATTGTCTAAGACAATGTCATATAGAACTTTAAATCTTTATATAATGTTTTTGTGGATGAATGATACTACATGTTTGTCTTCCACTATTTTGAGAATGATAGCCATCACCAATTTAGTGAGATATTCAGTTACTGCTAGGAAGAATTTGTGACTATTGGTTGAAGGAAGATTGATGGGGCTCACTACATCAAAGGGCCACATGGAGAAGGCCGTGAAATTATGATATTGGGGCATGGATGGAATTGGTGTGCACTTGACATTTGAGACACCTTTTGACAAGCTTATAGCAGCTTGCCGCATGGTAGGCCAATAATAGTATGTTCTCACCAACTATTTGACTAATGTTTGGAATTGAATGACCGACACAGGAGCCTTTGTAAGCTTCTGTAATCACTTCTTGTACCTCATTGTGTCAAGACACCTGGAATATTCCTAGCTGAAGCCTCTCCTTTCACTCGTTGTTCCTTCTTAGGCATGATAGATGGAAAGTATCTGGTCTCTAGGCAATCCTTGATATTTTGATGCCACTTCACTTCTTGTGATTCTACTTGGTTGACTTGTTCCTATAGTCTATAAGCTGGTCGCATAAACCTCCCAACTTTGAAACCTCTACATAGTTCTACTTTCATGAATGTGATACTTGACCAAAGAATGGCCAATTCGTCTACAAATTGATTGAGTTCTCTTTTGACATGGAAGAGTTGAAAATTTTCAAATCATTTTATTATTTTATTATTGCTCGAGTGGCTTCTTGATATGGCATTAATATTGGATCTTTGATGTTTCATCTTTCGTTCACCTGGTTTACAACGAGATGGGAGTAGCCACAGGCATGAACTCTCTTTACTTTGAATTCTAACAACATTTTGAGTCCATGAATTAGGGCCTCATATTCTGTTATGTTATGAGTATAGGTGAAATCCAACCAGAGAGAATGGGGAATCATCTTGTTCTCTACTAAAAGCAGGAGAATTCCAATCCCTATTCCAGCCATATTCTTGGACCCATTGAAAAAAAAGCATCCATACAAATGTGGAAACCACATGCAACATTTGTTCATTTGGAAAATTATTGTTGGTATTTAACATTTGAAGGGAAGTCTGTTAACCGATCTGCCAATGCTTGTCCCTCGATTGATTTTTGGGAGTTGTACTCTAGATCATTGTAGCATTTGTCATTTGAACATTCTACCACTATGGAATTCTTGTTCCAAAATATATTTGAGAGGATTTAGTTTATAAATGACCTTGACCTCACAAGCTAGTAGATGATGCTTGAGCTTCTGAAACATCTAAACAGATGCTAGAAATGTTTTTTCCTGATGGAATATCTCTTCTGATATTGCAC
Source organism: Nymphaea thermarum (assembly GCA_011799765.1). NCBI lineage: Eukaryota > Viridiplantae > Streptophyta > Magnoliopsida > Nymphaeales > Nymphaeaceae > Nymphaea > Nymphaea thermarum. The sequence goes on from JAANDH010001486.1 coordinate 21,592, forward strand.
AAAGGTCTTACGTAATAATTTGTGTTTTTGATTTTACAAACATCTTTATACTGTGCTAAAAATCCACCATAGGTAGAATCATTTCTCGAGATATACAATAAGAGGGGTCTTCCCAAAATTGGTGGTTTGAGAATAGAAAGAATGAGTAGATACTGCTTGATTTGATTTAGAGATTCCTAATATAGTGGGTCCCACTTAAATTCGATACCTTTCTTGAGAAGGTAATTCAATCGCTCATATCTACGGGCTAGTTGGAAATGGACCTTCTAATGTTTTGGATTATACCATGTAACTATCAGCACCCAAATTTTTCACTTGGTCAAATTACAATTTTACCGTTCACCAAGTTGCCGAACTAATTTTAAAAAATTAAAAAACATTTAGAAACTTAACAGCCTTTCACCAGAACTAAGTCTCAGCCTATTTAAGTACTTGTAACCACACCAAAATTTTTCGGTTGTTCCATTTATGTTGTCCTGCCACTTATGACTCATGTCTTATGATCTTTAATCACTTCTAAACATGCCCCATCATTTTCTAAAATGATTAGACAAAATTGCCACAAAATTATTTCAAAGAAAAAGACAGTGTGTCTAATGTAACAACTATCTCACTCAGTTTGATATCATGAGTCCAATTTCATTCTTCTACACATTGGATCCAACGAACATGATCCATGTTCTAGTCAGGGTTCACTATCCAATCTTTTCTTCAGGATCAAGATCCCATTTTCTATACTTCCAACCATTGACATTTGGTGGTCTTTGACATCTCTAAGATTAAATTTACGAATCCCTTATGTAAAACATTTACTATCCAAAGTTCAAATCATCTTTAGATCTGGATCCACATCCTGTCAAACCCTAAGCTATCCAATATATAGATATAAGATCTGATTCCCTAAGGTGCGCTTACAGATCTAAATCATTCGAGTTCAATCCAAAATTCCAATTAAATTCAACTCAAATTCAAGTAAATCAGATTCTAGCTCAAATGTATTTCAAATGAGCTTCAAAATAAATTCTAGGATATGCAAATAATTTTCACAATTTCAATAAATCTGGAATTGGATTGATTCTAAAGGATTTTCAAGTCAAAATCCAAAATGTTGGATATCTATCAAGGTTGGGCACCCAGTCGGGTACCCGATACCCAGCCCGACTCGAGCCCAAGCCCAGGAAAAGGGCGTCGGGCCAGCCCGGTTGGGCCCGATAAGTTTTTAAATATTTATTTTATTAATTTTTATATATAAATATAATATTTTATTATGATTAATTATATTTATATATATTTTAAATTAACAATATATTTTTTAATTTAATCAGACTGAGCCCGTGCTGGGCTCGGGTTTTAGTGGTCTGGCCAAGCCCGGGCCTGAGTTTTGGCTGTCGGGTTGATCTAAGCCATACTCCTTATTGGGCCGGGCCAGGCCGAACCGATGCCCAGGCTTAATATGTATCCATCAATTTCAAAGAATTTTCAAGCACTATTTTAAAAAGATTTTTAGAATCATTTTTCAAATAAGTGATAATCAATTCTAAAAATCTTAAATTTGTGATCATTTCCAAATTGATTTCTTGGAATTTTCACTTAATTTTGAATTAATCAAGATCAGTTTTAAAATATTTTCAAATCTTCCAAGGGTTTTTAGATGACTTTTAGTCAATTTTCAAATGTTTTCAAACCAATTTCAAGCATTCCCAGATTAAATGTTGAAGCACTTTCAAAATGAATTTGCCAAATTTTTCAAGGGATTCTCAGTTCATTCCAAAATGATTTTTAATGCATTTTTAGGTCTTTTTTTGAGGTTTCAAATCAAATTTCAAGAATTTTACAAAAACCTTCAAGTATATCTCAAAGGTTATAAAACAAAATTCAATGAATTTTAAAATCAATTCAATGTTTTAAAAAGAGCAAATTCATGGAATTTTCAAGTTGATTTTGAATGGGAATTTAAAGTTATAAATTGCAAAGTTTTAAAATCCCATTTTACCTTTCTATTTCTCCATTTTCTCTATATCCATTGGTGATTTTCCTCGGCTTCATGATTCTCTCTCTCTCTCTCTCTCTTCCCCCACAACATGTGACTCATTTAAAAACCTCTCTCCTATTGATGTGGGTTATATACACCAAATATAGTGCATGAAAATTTCATGCACATCAACCTATCATCTGCCATGTCTCGTGCAGAAGTGAATTGGAAACCAAATCAGCGCATGTCCAGGTCTATGTGAACCGGCGGCTATAGCTCATAAACAAAAATGCCCCAAGGGGAACAACGGAAATGATCATGGTACTCTGTACTTTAAAGCGGTTATGAACAATATACCCCTCTAAGCTTCAAAATCATTTTTAGAACAGAGCGGTCTAAGGTGGTAAAGTTCATCGGTCGGCAAGCAAGCAGAGGCGGTAAAGGTCTCTGAGAGGAGAGTGAGTTTGTATAACCCATTTCAAGTGTTCGTAGCATAGTAGTGGTTCTCATCTTCAAGAAAGAGAGCAGACGGTCATCAATGAGAGCAAGCAAAGTTATCAAGGAAGAGGAAGCAGAAGGTTGTCAGTTAGAGCAAGTGGAAGGTCGTTCATTGGAGCGAGCAAAGGCGGTAAAGGTTCACAACTAAGGAATGGAGTCCACCGGCCAAAGAAAGCATTAATTATGACAGATTTAGGTAGTTCCATCCAAGTTGGCCCCACCTCTTTTGTTAACTCAGACTCCTCTGTTATGCCAGACAATGCATTATAACTTGGCCCCGACACATTATTTAGTCCCTACCATTTCGTTATCTCATATCCATTTGTTTATGTCAGATGCTATAACACATTGTTATCTTATACACCTTGTTGGATCTTGAGCGAGTTAGATTTTTTTATCTTATTATCACATATTTGTACATTGATATACCACTCTATAGACTCATTGTTATCTTACACCCCTTTTGTTATTTTAAAACACCATTGCCTTTTCGTTATTTCATTATTTCATATCCATTTGTTTATCTCCAACTCTATAGACATGTTGTTATCTTATACCCATCCCATTAACTTAGATGTGTTATTTGATCTCTCTTGTTTTATTATTTCATTACTTCATATCGCTTTACTTATCTCACACTCTACAAGCGTTGTTATCTTATACCTCTTTCGTTATAATAGACACATTATTTGGTTTCATTATTTCACATGTCTTTGCTTATTTCACAACTTGTAGACACCTTGTTATCTTGTACCTGTCTTGTTATCTCACACTATCTAGATACATTAAAATCTTATACCCATTTTGTTATGTTAGACCTGTCCCTCCAGCTTCGTTATCTCATATACCTTTCTTTTCACTACATAAACTTGTTGCTAACTTATACCCCTTTTGTTATCTTAGACGCGTTATTTGGTCCCACATCTTTTGTTATTTCATACCCCATCGTATTTTTAGACACTATTTAGACATTATCTCATGATTTTCTTAGCATTTGTAGATTGACCATGTCTACTTCTTCAAGTCATATGGAAGAATTCTGCACCAATCAACCATTGTATAACATTTGTTGGTGTGAAGTCGAATAGCACGTTGTACCAAAGATGGAGAACTTGGTTCGAGATGAATTGATAGCTGTAGATAATCAGTTGGCCAAACCGATGGGGTAGGACACTGAATGTACCATTGCGATAGAGGGTAGGGCACCTACAGCTGCCGTTTTGTTAGAGGTGGAGAAGGAGAATGAAGGGGAGAAAATGAGAAGAGGAAAACAATTGAGAAGACCATTGTGGAGGAGTTAAGACTTAATATTGTCGAGGAGAATCGATTGTTGGAGGGACCAAAGGAAGCCTTCATGCAGTCAATTATAGTTGGAGGAGAAGTTGTGGGAAAGCAATGGGTCATAGATGTCCAAAAGGTATCTGCATCGAAAATTAGAGGTGCCAGGCAAAGGAACATAAAGCTGGCCAATGTTGAAGTGGGAGATGAATGTAGAAAGAAAAGGCAGCAAATGCGTGACATTGATGTAAGTAAGCCATGACATTTGTTCTGGTATTTTGTTACAAAAATGCAAGCACTACCAATGGTGCTCTATCATTGATTGGTATGAAAAGCTCTCAAAACTTCGAAAAAAAGAGATAGTAGAACATGAAATTCTTGGGGCTGTTGTCCTATGGCTCATTGAAAATCCAATGGAGGCCCTTGTATGCCATAGCACAGAAGTGAAATCTTGAAACAAACACATTTGTGTCTACTGGATTCAAAATAAGATCACACTTGAAGATGTTTCTAGGCTATTTTATCCAAGAGTTCATGAAAAACCTATGTTATGGTAGTCCAACTATAGTTTGAACAATCTTTTAGGTTGATGGATTCATAGTTCAAGAATGTTGTAGGCTTCAAGGAAAAGTCGACGTCAATCGATGTGACAGCACTACAACAAAAATGGGAACATGCAAAGCGTGATATAGCTCCATAAGAAGCAGACCAAGAATTAAGGTCTTTTCCTGTTTTTATTTGGCATGTGCCTATTTAGTGTTCATTCAAACACGAGAATAATCTGAAGGTACGTTCGATTTTTGGAAGATTTGGATCAGATGCACAACTACACATGAGGGATAGTTGTGATTGCATAGTTGTATAGCCAATTGGAGAGATTTAAGAGCGAGGTTGCATCCATGAGAGGATGTTGGTTGTTGATATTGGTATAGGTAGTATATTTATCATGTAATTGTATTGTAAAAAGACTATTCTTCATCTTGTAATATCTTTACTTAATTTGTGGTTTTGGAGTTTGGGAGCAAATGCCTTCTAATGGACCAACAATCTATTTCTAAAGGCATAGTCATTACATGTAAAGTGGAAAGGTATTAGTCTCATATATTACAATGTTGTAGATAAATCCAAGTCACCATATTGATTCTTCAGATAGGTGAGGTACATTAAGCAAATAGTGTTCACTATTTTACTTAATAAGGATGCTAGAATACTTGTGTTCTATGCATCATTCCATTTATGTGTAGGTATGGTTTAAACTATACAATCTTAGGAGAGAGCAAGTTTGGAATACCTGAAAGCACTTGATATGTTGTCCAAAAATGTCTAGATGTTTTGCATGAACAAGGTAGAATTGTGGAACGGCGGCTGAGTCCTCATACAACATGGTCTGAGCTAGTCGATTCTGTAGCCACCCCAGCCCTATACAAGAGTAAAGAACAAAACTGCTTTCAAGGCTGGAGTTGATTGGCAATCGTTGTTTCACTAGGAGCTCCTTAGGTAGTCTTGTTAGGGTGAGATAGCCTTGAGAGAAATTTTCTTATCTCTAATTCCATCTACAGATGCACATCATGTCACATAATCATGGTCATCACTATCACTAACATAAACTCTAGCAGAGGAGCCTGATCGGAGATAGATCTACAAACAAATGAGACCATGAGCATATTGGTAGGGAGATAAAAAACAAACAAGGCTAGGAGCACGTGGAGACTATAGGCCAGCATCTTATCCTTGGTGAGGAAGAAAGATTGTTGATAGCAATAAACACGTTGATTAGATATAAGTGTTGTTTTGACTCGCAATATCAATGAATTAAATCAGAATATGTCAAAAACAAAATGAGATGAACAAGATGATCGATAATGAATATATTTTATTAATAACAACAGTCTTTAGTGGTATTTATAATGTCTATTAATGGAGTGAGATAAGACTTATGTATCCATGGTGTGAGAAGAGATAAGGGCTTCTTAATAAGGGTAAGGACGGTCTATCAATGGTGCGAGATGACTAATGCCTACTTACACCACTTTAGTTATGTGCTTCTAAAGTGTTGTTTCTTTATCCAATTATCTCATATCCATTTGTTTATTTCCTACTCTAGAGACACATTATCTTATATATGTGTTGTTATCTTAGAGGTGTTAGTTAATCCATCTCATTTCGTTATCTTAGGCATGTTAGTTGTTCCATCCCGTTTCATTATCTTATGAATACTTAAAAGTGGTGAAGACTTTCATTTAATGGTGTGAACAACGACTACTTTAAAAAGGTGAGAACTATTTGTTCATGGTGTAAGATAACAAGTATCTGTCAATGGTGTGAGATAAGGGCTTCTACAAGCCAGTGTCCATGGTGTGAGATAGCAAATGTCTATTAATGGTGCGAGATGAGATCAATACTATATAAAAATGCTATCGATTGTCTGTTCATGTCATGGTTTTTTGTTTTCTTCTTCCCTTTGTTCAATGTGAAAATACATTATTATGTCATAATTCATTGTTCATGTCATCCAAATCTTTCAAAGGGATTAGTTGTTTTTAAACACATTCATTAATAAAGATTTATTAGATTGATTTAATTACGAAAATATAACTTGGTAGCCTCTACTTAATTGTCATATGGTAGTATGTATGTAATTGTTATGTTGCTGTTATTTATAATTGATTGTCATCCAAGTCATTCAAATGGATTGGTTATATTTAAACACATTGGTTAATAAATATTATTTGTATTGATTTAATTACGAACATATAACTTGATCATGTTTACATAATTGTTATATGGTATTGTTTACATAATTGTTATGTTGATGTTATTTATCATTGATCGTCATCCAAGTCTTTTAAATGGATTGGTTATACTTAAACATATTCATTAATAAATATTGAATAGATTGATTTGATTATGAATATATAACTTGATAGTGTGGATGTAATTATTATCTGGTAGTGTCTATGTAATTGTTTTATTGATGTTATTTATCATTGATCATCGTCCAAGTCTTTCAAACTGATTGTTTATATTTAAACACATTCATTAATAAAGATTGATTAGATTGATCTGATTACAAACATATAACTTGGTAGTGTCTCCGTAATTGTTATGTTTATGTTATTTATCATCTATCATCATCCAAGTCTTTCAAATGGATTGGTTATATTTAAATACATTCATGTATGAAGATTGATTAGATTTATTTGATTACAAACATATAACTTGGTAGTGTTTATGCAACTGTTATGTTGATGTTATTTATCATCGATCATTGTCTAAGTTTTCAAATGGATTGATTATATTTAAACACATTAATTAATGAAGATTGATTTAATTACGAACACAGAACTTAGTAGTATCTATGTAATTGTTATGTTGTTGTTATTTATCATCGATCGTCATCAAAGTCTTTCAAATGGCTTCGTTTTATTTAAACACATTTGTTAATGAAGATTGGTTAGATTGATTTGATTACGAACATATAACTTGGTAGTGTCTATATTTTTTATGTTGATGTTATTCAACATCAATCATAGCCTAAGTCTTTTAAATGAATTGGTTATATTTAGATACATTTATTAATGAAAATTGATTCGATTTATTTTATTACAAACATATAACTTGGTATTGTCTATTTAATTGTTGTATCAGTTGTGCCATTACAACGCAATTGGCAAAGTACACTGCAATGCACGATGCTCTTATCACACTCATTCAACTACACTGATGAAGCCATTGATTACTTTAGCTGCACAAAATTAAAGTCGTTGATAACTGCAACATCATCAATTGCCAAAAAATATTCTTGTGTACTATCGCATGTATATTGCAAGTAGATAAATGGCAAGGTATTGCTGTGAAATGTACTATCGCATGCTCTCGCTATTGGTATAGTGTCGCATGTGGTTGCTGCAAGCATTAAATGTGCCATGGTGATAAGAATTAAGACTATATTCATCAATAAAGGAGAATTTCCAGCATACTATCTTATTTGAGAAGGTGAGAACAATGAAAAAGGAGACGTGAAAGTTGTTCAATGATGAGATGTTGCACATTGTCTATGAGCTTAGCCCAAACAAATGGATAAGTAATATCATAACTACAACCACATTTACGTCGTTTATCATCTCCTCATAGGTTTTGCACGACGGAATAGAGTTAATGCGACAAAGAGTAATGAATGAAAAGCTACATTTTTAGTCCTACTATGTATAGAGTGTAGTGCTTGTGGGTCGCCCCTGTATCCACCAAAGCATGCATGGGGACTTCGTTCAACCAGACCTCAACATACAACAACCCAGGACTTAAGGCCATGTCCTTGGGAGGCTGTCGCAAAGTGTTCACCCATCGAAGGGGGTTCATGCGCGTCAGGGCAGCAATGGTGAGCGCTTTTGACTCATCATCGGCCTCCTAGATGACAACATTCATCTCATTCCTCTAAGGATAATCTCACACGTGATGAGGTCCTTTGCAAACAAAGCACCTGAAGTAACTTGAATATTTGGAGCACATATGTCCCTCCTTCTTCTTACCACCATCTATCGTCTTCCCCGACTTGTACTGTTTTTGTGGCCTATTCTTAGAAGTTTCGCCACTGGGTTGAGCACGAAAATCTAAGAGACAGTTGGCCACTGCTAAAGCAGAAAACAAGTCCTTCACCTCTTGTCAATGGATTTCATTCTAAGCCCATGATTGAAGACCACTCATAAAATAAAAGAGCTTGTCTTCCTCCGCCATGTTCTTTATGTCAAGCATTAACGATGAAAATGCCTTGAAATAGTGCCGCTCAAGGACATAGTATTTTCTTGACAAGCAAAACTTATAAAGACAGAAAGCAATTACATGTTATCTGATTGTACACTGCTCGACCTGGTTTAAGTAACCGGTCATAACCATTACATAGTTCAAATTCAAAACTAAGGTGGCAAAACTATTCCGCCGAAGTTCAAATGTGGCCGTGGGCTGCAACCTTCTGTCGGCCACCTGTCCAACAATCGCTGCCACACATGCCAGTGGCTGGCCATGGGCACTACTGCCCACAAGCCATTTGGCTACTTATCTGACATGTTTCTTTGCTTGCAACCGCTAGGTGCTGCTTGACATTACTGTCTGGCTACCATCTAGCAATATTTGTTCCCTCTAAGGTGCCACATATGAATACTTTCCATCTAATGCTACCAAGTATCTCATGCTTTACTTATTAGTGTCCACGTGTTGAGGGGCCGGTGCCCCTTTCACCAACAAGGTTCCTGATATAGGCCTGCTTAGGACCCTGCTGAGCATGACCAAGAACTCAGCCGAAGACGATGATAAGTCTGCCAAGAGATAGGCATTAGCACTATGGTTATCTCTCTCACCGAGTGCCAAGTAGTGCCGACGGATGCCGCCGATGCTACCGAGGAGTTGCCGAAGACCGTCGACGACTGCCGAGAAAATACGGCCAAAGACAGTCGGGAACGACCGACCGCTGCCGAGCATTGTCGAGGAATGTCGGACGAGAGCCATTGAGAACTGCCAAGCAAGGTTGAGGAAGGAATCAACAATGATGTCGATAGCAACGACAAGAAAATTCCTAGTGAGGCTACCACCCGAGGCAGGCTAGTTGACGTGCATGATCAGATTCTAAGTGATGCTAAGGAGAAGTACCAGGTGAAGATGGGTTCGAAATCAACATGTGACTAGCTACAGAATCGACAAGATACTTAGGCGAGCAGCACTTAGTGGGTTCAGTGGACAATATAGGTTCAGGTCAGGGTCAGATCAGCGATCAAGGTCGGGATGGATCTTCTTCAGCAACACCCTAGGGCAAACCTAGGTGAGTTCAGGCGCAAACCTAGTTTATTTTAAGCACAAAAAATGTGAACGTGGACCAGGACGAGCTGAAGTGCAACCTGAGCAAGTGCGGGCTAGGACCCAGCTTATTTCTTGTTCTTTGCTTATTGTTTTTTATTCACTTCGCTTTTGTATCGTCTCATCTCGAGACAACTTGTAAACTGGTTCAGCTTGGACATATAAAAGCTAAACCGTGCTTGTGAATCCCTAATCCTGATTAATGTAAATTTGATTTCTCTCACTTCCCTCCTCAAACTCTTGCCCTGCGGTGTGGCCTTCAAGGCACTACACCCAAACTCACGATGTGAGATTACTGTCAGATTCTTCCAGAAGCGACGGCCGGTTGCCGCTACTGAAAGTTCTTGAGAATGTTTTTCCTAACCTAGGGATTCAGGGTAGACACATTCTCCTCAAACACAAAGGAGTTTAGAGGTTGTTGATCGTTGGAAACGTGGAGGAGGACGGCGGCGCCCGTGATTCTGGTGGTGGCTTCCAAATCTACACAACCGACCATCAGCGAGGCTCCAAAACGCAGCTAAGTATCTGTTTCTTCCAGTGCTTTCTGTAGGAGTCTTGGTTACAGCCAATCAAGTTAATCTAACGCTACGGGACCCGCACGATTTTGATAAAAACTAGTCTAACATGTGAGTAGATCGAGCGACTTCAGCCGACTTCGAAGGTTGAACCAATTGAGCAGTTATGATGATATTCCAACGTATTCATTCATTGATTCGACGAAGGTCTAACACCAGATTATCAGTCCAATTGGTCCTGGTATGATGTTGCATCCCACGTTTGATTCTTATTGGTTGATTAATTTACATTGGATGGCAGAAAACAGAGGAGAACCAAGGAAGAAAGGAGATGGACGATCAACTTTCAGTCGAGTGTAGGCTGTTTTGCAGGAACTCGAGGCTATCCTTGCTGATCAACTGCCGGAATCCGAATGATTTCAGGTCGAAATCAACAACAACGTGATTGCCCATATGTAAGCTACATTCTATCCAAGTTTGGGGCAAAACGGAGTCCGTTTGAACAAGGAACGAGGTTCAAACCGGAGATCAATATTGCACCGGCGGCGAGTTGTCGAAACCCTAATGCCTATCGGCGACCGCACCCCTAGATCTTTCTAGATTTGGGTTGATCTACAAGATCCGATGACACATTTCAATTTTGGCAATAGTTTGAATTATTTCATTATCATTTGATTTGGGGCATCAATTGTTAGGCGCAATCTGGAAATGGGGGCCCAGACGCAACCATCGAAAGGAGATCCGCACCCAATCCGGCAAGTGATCTATCACCCTAGAAGGAAGGTGATCTCACGCCCAACGTGGAAGGAGATCCAGCGTCAAAGTAGGAAGGAGGAGCTGCCACGTGTGCCTCTCGGCCAAGATGAAAGGAGTAGTTTCCACGTGCTAGCCACCTGGATTCAAAAGGAGAATATCTTGCCAAATTGGAAGGAGACAATGCTCGATCCTAGGAGCCCATATCGGAAGTTGATCTTGCCAGAGATATCGCACTAAATCGGAAGGAGATCTAGCCTCAAATCCAAAAGGAGATAGACTCCCAACTTGGAAGGGAGGATCATGTCAGCCTTGGAAAGGAAAGCCGCCACATGTTGATTGAAGAGCTCAGCCTTGGGACAAAGGTGGAAGGTGATCAAATCGGCAGCTACAAGCTAAGAAGGAGCCGCTACATCCAAACCGAGAAAGGACTTACCCTAGACGGAGCGGAACCCACAACAGACCTGGAAGACACGTGTTCGTTAACACTTCCAACAATTGCCTCCCCCAATTCGAATCTTCCTTGGGGTCAACTTACTATCTAGTGACGTGTTCTAACGTGGGAATTATTCAAATTCATTCCCTAATTGATTCATAACTGCTGCCTTCTTTGTCTTTGGTGACATTATTGGACGGCTATTCGTGGCAAATTGACCGTGGTGAGTTGGAGCAACTAGACGACGATATCGCGCAGTCGGAACCCTAGAAGCGCCACCTTTCGAGATTGCGAGTAGAGTTGCAACAACCACCAGGTTTTTCCAACGACCACCTCCCCTAATCAATACATTGACTGGGGTTTATACGATCACACAGTGACGACTCTACCCATCGGATTTCACTGTAAATACCTAATTCTGATAGTGACCTGTTGTTTTCTATTATTGTCATTATGAAATAGCCAAGGACTAGGAGATACAACCCACAACCGTGAGTTGGTTACAGCTGAGAGAAGAAAGGTGCCCGCTGGCGACATCCATCGGCTACATCCCCCACACGTTCATTCAACTTAGGGTATTTCGGGCATCCGATGATTGCATATCCATTCTCTATATATGTTGTTTCGTTTGAGAGAATGGTGATTGCTTGTCACTTGTTTCTAGCAAGGTGAACCAGACACCATAGCTGCCCATTCGTGCAGGAAGCCGAATACCAAGGTGCATCAACTTGCTATCAGATTTTGACCTTGGTGAATAGCTCGAGGAGACACTGGGCGTGGCCCCGGCAAGTGAGACCAAAACCCCCTATAGATCTGGGGAGGGTGCTGTTTGCTTTCAGCCCATTGGTTCGGCTTGTAACCAGCTGGAATTCCTCCAAAGCCCGCACAACTAAGGACACAATTTTGGGTTACATTGACCTACCTAAGGTGTAGGGTGTGGTTTGCATTGCCTAGGGACTGTATGACAGGATGGTTTGTGCATGGTTTGGATGAATGTTTGAGTGAGGAGTGAATTCTTGTATCGCTTGCACTTGTATTAAGCCTCACACACTCATAGTTCTTTGTAATAGGTTGAAACTAGCTGGGTTAACCTCTCTTGTAAATCGTCCCAGGGTTGATTTTTATGCCAGGGTGACTGTCTGGGCAAGAATTCAAAATTGTATTCATGAATTATTATCATTATCATGTACCTGCCATAGATCTTGGGAGTTGGATCGACCGACAACATCACTTTCAGCCACAGCAAGGTCGAGTCTTAACAGTTCCCTATACAAGTGTTGTAGGTGATCGCTCCGCGCGGGGAGAGGGAAACACCAGCAACTCTGGACTACCATAGATTGCTTGCAGTTGCCGACTAGTGGCCTGCCTCTGCTGAGATGTGGTCTGCTACTGCCGACTTGTGACTTGCTATTTGCTTCTTTGGGGTTAGATAAGTGCCTTTTCTGTGGTCTGTTCTTGTCAAGTAATCCCTACCTGAGCTAGGCCATACTTGGCCAAGCCATCCCTAGCCGGCCAGGCCATGCCATCCCTGGCCATGGTACAGTCTTACAGTATTCCACATAGGTAACGCATCAGTCAGGGCCCTGGCCATGGCCTAGCAATAGTAGTGTGCAAAAGCAACAAGTAGGTCGGGGCCAGCCACCTGAGGGTCGGTGCGACCTGGCGACTGCATACATCGAGCTGACGCTTGGCCGGGTGGCCAAACATGGATAGGCCATAGTTAGGTTCTCGTCAGCGAAGAACATCAGCATGGCTCAAGTGACAAAGGGCAGCGTAAGACGACAGACACAATGATGAATGTGCTAGGCGATGGCACTACCACTGGGTGATAATGATATGGTCTAAGTCACCACGGTACGCCAGTTTGGCTCGCATACTGGTATGACAATAGTCACAATACCGATATGTCAGTACACGGTGGTACGTTTGGATCTAGTTTTGGGTCAGAACCAGATCCAAACCATATCATAATGAAAAAAACAAATGTGCATCGTCTTCTTCGTTCTCCCTCTCCGCCTCTCAAGCGTTCCAACGACAGTTGCTTGGAGGTTATCAACTTCTCATTTGTTGGGCAGCGCGGCGGCGGACAGTGACCGGCGACGGACGACCGGTTGATGATGACGGTTTTCTGGCGACCGTTTTGGGAGAGGAGGAAGGAAGGTGGGGAGGAAGAGGACTGCCTGGTTGGGAGAGGAGGAAGGAAGGTGGGGAGGAAGAGGGCTGCGTGGTTGGGAGAGGAGGAAGAGGGCTGCCTGGTTGGGAGAGAAGGAAGGAAGTACAATCAAACAACTAACATTATGCAAGAGGCCCCAAAAGTGTATGTTGAATCGCATCACAGAGAGCTTGAAATAGAGGAGGCTACTTTATTTTGGGCGTGGCGAGCCCATCTAGGGGTTTTTGTTCATGTGAATGCATAAAGGAGTTACCAGGCCCTCTTGATGTTGTCAGTGGTTGGTGAGAATTTACACCATTTCCTAGAAGCTTGTTGAACACGACCATGACTTGGAAGGGCTCTTTCCTAATCGGTGCAGAAACAGCGACAATACCAGATTAGGAGCATATGGATAAGCAATGATGCTTTCAACCAAGATTTTTTTTGGCAAGGTTGTGCAATAATCAAATGAAATTCATGCATGGTTGCTCTCATATTGTTGGCTTTAGCAGGAGTCAGGCTCCATTCTTTGGCATATTTATAATGAGATTTCCTTTATATTATAAAAATTGACATCCAAACCATGAGAAATCAATGTTAATATAGTGATGGATTTAGTCAAAACTCTTTCTACACTATGAGCACTCTTTCACCAGGGCAGCTACGTTGGGGCGATCTGGTGCTTAGTATCAAGGGACAAGAATTGGGAAGGGTTTAGGGTTTCAAGGGACCAAAATTGGGAAGGGTTTAGGGTTTAATTAACATACACCTCATCTAGTGCTTAATATCATTTGTTTTTTTTTAATTTTTAATTTTTAATTAAAAAAATAAATATTTTTCACTGTACCGCATACCAAGATTAACAAAAACGTCGCACCCATACCCATTTTCCCGTACTCGTACCAGCACCTGTATCGGTACCGTGGTGTCATAGGATATGGTAGCAATTGATAATAGAAGAGGAAGAAGAAGGAAGGAGAATGGTCGGTTGATGGCAGAAGAGGGTGGTTGGTAGACGACACCAACGGTATTGCAAGTGGCATTGGTATCATCTACTGGGGCATCCAGCAGTGGAGGGCACTACGGTGCCGACAAACGAAGGTGTTGTGTTGGAGCATAGGTGATCGAGTGGTGGGAGAGAGAGAGAGAGAGGTTGGCCTACCTAGAGTGGCCGGTCAGTAAGTGTGTAGTAATGGTGGCACTGGCTGGAGATACAGCAAAGGTGAAGGTGTTGGAAGGAGATTGTTCACACCCTTCCCGAGCGAAAGCATGATGGAGCAATGCCGCGTGGAGGTAGAAGGCCTACTGGTCGTGATCTTCTTTTCCCAGAGAAGAAGCAAAGCTGGGCCATCCTGGACTTGAATCACAGACCTCACCCGTGAAGTAAATCATCGCACCTACGATCCAACCAATTGGGAGAGAATCAATAGAGAGTTGTATGAGGCAGCAAAATAGAATTTATTTTGGTTTGAGAGACTTTGAGAAAAAGGGTTCTTATCATCGATACAAAGTCCAACCAATCTTGCCACATTCAACATGAATAATCAGGCCAAGATCAAAACATTTCTCAGTTTGTACAAGTCATTTGATTGATTCTCCTATATGCTTGTGCAAGAATTGGATTTGATTTTAAAGTTCATTTTGAACTTGATTGGAAATTTAGAGTTCAATTTAACAATCGAAACTTGAATTTGTTTGATAATTGATTTGATGAAGATTTGAAAATTCTTTTGAATTTTGGCAATTTTAACGATTGAAGATTTGGATGAGCTATTGTAGAAAATGATTGAAATTGATATTTGATTCCCAAATTTTGATTTTGAGATAGAAATAGGAATTGGAAATTGGATTGAAATTGAGAGTTTGAATTTTGATAGTTGAAACAGGAATCTTGGAAATAGTTGAAGGTTTAAATTCTAAACGAGTTGGACCGAGGGTTTGGAATTGAATTTCTTTTGTAAAAAAAATAGAAAATGTTGTTTTTTTAAATTTTGAACTTCTATGAAAATTTTGAGGATTGAAAAGCAAATTTCTGATTTTGGAGTTCATCTTGGGAAACTCAATTTTAAGAGTTTGAGATGAAATTCTTTTTTGAAAATCCTTGATTTGAAAACTTCAAGTTTCCTAAATCATTTTGGAGTTGAATTGAGTGTTGCAATATGACTTGGCTATGGTAACAACTTCAAATCGGTTCACTTATATTTCATTGATTAGTGACTTTGGTGTGCTTGTGTAGTGAGTGAATTTGTATTTTGCAAAACCAAACCATACGTGTCATTCACACTTCACTTTCTCATCTTTCCATGCATAACAAGTTTGATTTCATTCATAGAGAGTCAGAGACATGGACATCAGTGATAGAGCATGGACATCAGCCAATTTTTTGGAAAATTAAGACTGTTGGATGACTTTTAGATTCATTCTTGATATTGGGCTCTGGCACAAAGTCCATGAGCTTGATTTCTTTTAAGAAACATCATTTTGGAATCTTGTTATTGAAAATTTGAAATCCTCATTTCAAAGGAGCATTGTAAAGTTTAAGAGTTTAGAAGACTCCTTTTGAATTGTTTTGATTTATGAATCCGTAAATCAAGTCGTTGACGACCAACAGTGATCCAGCCAACTCGGTGAGCTTTAGCTTGCCAGTTTTAGGAGTTGATTTCACCTCACTTTGGCTGAAAGATTAATGGTATTTTTGGTTGGAAATCAGCCTATTTCTTCACTAGAGATGAGCTATTATTTCTCTAAATTTATATGACGTGGCTCAAAATTGAATTTTTGAGAAGTTCAAATGTTTGAAAGACATGAAAGTCAAGGCCAGGTGATTGGTGGACTCATCCTTGCTCTATTTGGAGCTAAAATGAGCATGACTTTGAATGTAAAAAATCTGAAATTGCAGATTTCTTTTGAGGGTTTTATAACTTTTGGAAGAGAAAATCAATTTTTTAGAAAATTGACTTTTGGAGTTTCCTTTTGAAGAAGTCTGGTTCATTAATGTATCGGCAGATTTGGGCAGCCACGTCCCATTTTTGGGACAGCTGATTTGAGGTCTGAAAATTTCAAATTTTCAAATGTTGTTTGGCAAATGCATGGGCTGGTTTAGATAGGAGAAAGTGAGTAAAACTGGTTTTCTTTCTTTCATTACTGATTTTGATTATCAGTTAGCTAAATTTCTTGTGATTTTGAACAAGAGAGAGCTATCATTTGTAGGGTCGCTAATCAAATTTGATTAGACGTTAGTTCTTAACGAAATAGGGTGAGCAAGATTCTGAAACTTGCAGCAATTTCTGAAAATTTCAGAAATAGGTTTTGAAAAAATAACAGCTTACTTTGAAACAAGCTCATTAGATTAGTTTAGCCATGTGTAAGGTAGACTACACTCATTGTTTGGGTGAGTCAAAATTGTCAAATCCTTGACGAGCTAAAATAGATGGAATGTTATGTTGGATTATGATGTTGAAATATGGATGTCCTTCATTGTTCCCTCTTCTCCCTCTCTCGTGTATTGCATTCACCAAGAAAAGAAGAAAGCAACATAGAGAAGCACCACATGATCGAGACAAACATCACTCGTCCTACTTCTGGAATTTCTCACCATGGATATTTGCTTCGGTTTAGGATTTTTTAAAATCTGGTTGTGAACCCATAGGTGGGCCGATTTAAGAAAAACCTAGTTTTCTTTGTTGAAAATGAGTTTTGATATGTTTCTTTGCTATAAACGGATTGTATGCAGGCATTGGAACGCATTAATGTACATTGGCTTAGATGAGCCATCGGGATACAACTATCAGCCTTAAATAGAAAAATCTCTCCCCATGTTGGCTCATCCATTCATCCATGTAAGGAACATGAATGAAAATGGGAATTGGTTTAGAGTTCCCACCTTGTCCAGATGAATAGGGTTGAACTAGTGCTCTTGAGAGGGTGCTGCTGTCTAAGTGCCCTATGAACCGAGCTTGGAAGAGCAGCAGCTATATAGCTTGCTGTGTTAGCTTGGAAGTAGTCGGGAAGCTGCTGAGTTGTTGCAATGGAAGGCTAATTCTGAAGTTCTCCCGAGGCTGCTGAAGCGAACTTTAGTTGCAAAACGAGCTGAAGGGGATGAGCTTGGAGATGAAGACATCCACGTCGTTGTAATGGTATCCAGTTCGGCTGAACTTTTGAAGAAGCCTGCTGCACTGCTCTATAGGAGGCAACTGCTAAAGATCTGTTGTTCATGCAGGGAGAGACCTGCATTGCTGGACTTGAAGGAGCTGGTGAAGACGTCCAAAAAGGAGCTCCTACTGCAAAATTATCTGCTTAAAGGAGCCCTTGGAGCAGAGGAAGTCCAAGGTTGCTGCCGAATAGGTTGGAGTAGAGCGTCCAACCTGTGCTGAAGAAGAGCTTGTTGAAGAGCATCCAAGCTGCTGAAGAAATTGGAGATGTGGAAGAAGATCTTGGAGCTGTGTCCAAGGAAGCTGCTGTAGAAGATGTCTGCTGCATCGACCTGAAGAGGGGCAGCGGAAGACGCTCAATGAAGAAGATCCTGCTGGATCGAGCTGAGGAAAACGATCAAGACGTCCTACAGGGGAAGCTCTCTTTGAGCTTTTGCTTGGGGCCTTTTATAGAGTTTTAGCTCGAGGCACTGATGAATCTTTTGGGGACACAATCCCTTCAAGTTGGAAACAAGAAGTAGCTGTTAAAATTAATTAGAAATCAATCTCCCAACTAAAAGGAAAAGGAGAGGGCAGTGCCTAGCTGGCAGCTTTCTTTTTCTTTTAATGGTGCATGGTAGGATGGATCATCTTTATTTTTTTATTTTGAAAATAAGCTAACTTGATTATGTTAGATCTTGTTTTAATTATAGTCATTCATGATGAGTCTAAAAAGGAGATAGAGAGAGCCACACGCAAATGAGGCTGCTCCTTTTCAACTTTGGAAATATACCAACTTGTTTGAGTTGTTGTTTTTTAATTGAAATCATTCAAAAAGATCTAAAAATAAAAGAAAGAGAGAGAGAGCCCATAAAATGAAAATGCATAACAAAATATGAAGACAAGAAGTCTCCTAAATACAAGAACAAACCACAAAAACAAAAATAGAAAACGAAATATACAAAACAACAACACAATAAAATGAAATAAGAGGAGTGGAGAGAAAGTGGATAGACGGAACGACAGAATCACCCAGCAGCAAACAAAATATGACGCCATAACCGAATATCAAAGTGAATATCCTCCTGCACAAGGAGTGTCATAGAATCTAGCGATGAGAAAGTGCTCCTGAAGACCATGTTGTTGCGCTTCTCCCAGATGCGCCACCAAGAGAATATAAGCCATAACCTGCAAACACGACCCCAAGAAAAAGATAGGTGGGGGAAGGATAAAAGAGGAAAAGAAGGTGAATAGAGGGTGTGTCTGAAAGGTTACTAAGAAAGGAAGGTCATGCAGAGGCAATAACACTATAGAGGAAAAGACATGAGGTAAAAAGATAAACCTGAGACTCAGCCGCGGTGAGACAGAAGGGACATTAATGAGCTAAAATAATACCAAGGCGTTATAGATGGTCAAAAGTATTGATGTTGTCAGCAAAAAGAAGCCAAGCAAAAACAATGACACGAGAAGAGGGGCTAGGGGACCAAATAACCGAAGTGGGAGCAATGCAGCGAAAGAATCAAAGGAGGTCAGGTAGCAAGTAAAAAAAGTGAATCCACGAGAAGACGAAAGAGACCAGGATGGGGGGCGAGCAATGTGAGGTCAGCTAGGCAGAGGAAAAGGGAAAGGGCAGAAAGCAGGCAGAGGAAAAGAGGGGAGAGAGAGAGAGAGAGACGCCCCAATGGGGCTGCTCTTCAAAATTTAATTTTGGAAATATACCAACTTGATTGAGTTGGTTTGGCCTCAATTAAAATAATCAAAATGATTCTAAAAGGGGAGAGAGAGCCACACCCAAATGAGGTGTTCTTCTTAAATTGTTTTGAATCTTTATCAAAATCAATCCAAATGATTCTAAAAAGAGAGTGAGAGAGAGAGAGATGCCCAAACGGTGCAGCTCTCTAATTGATTTGGTTTCATTTTTAGGTGAAACCCTTTTGGGAATTGAGAATTAACTTTAAATTCACTTTAATCATCTTTTTAGTTGAAATTTCATTTTCCTTATGAAAATTCTGATTGCTTGAATTGGATGACATGGCTAGGTCTAGCCAATGTCAAATTTCCTATGTGGCTAAGGAAATTTTTAAAACTGTGAGGAGGATGCCACGTCATCCTATTTGAAGTGCACCAATTAAAGGAAAGCTTTTAATATTTAATTGGCTGGAATTCTTTTGGTTAGGATTGATGACATGGCAAAGAGAATTAAATTCTCTTTAATTTTTGTAATTTATTGGACCAACCTAACCCATATGCATGGGCTAGGTGACTGGTGAGTCTAGACTTGGTTAAAGCCCTGGCTTTGACTAGACTTTATTTTAGTATTTTTATTATACAACCTAGATTTTTATCCAGTTCTCGTTTGAATCTCATTTTTGGTCTTTTACTAATTTTAAACAGTCTTTTTTACAAGTGCACACCAAATTGATTGATTTTTTTACAAAGTACAATTCAATTACTCGGTACTTGAGTTAGATCATGTGATCATATACTCCTAATTGTATAACTTGACTTGAAATAACCTCGAATTAAGGTGTTCTATGATCTAGAATTGACATGGATATTTTTAGTCCATAATTCTTTAAAGGAATTGATTAAGTCAATTTTTAACTTAGCTTGAATCACGATTTTAAATGCAAATTGTGAGTTGAAATTGAATTTTGGACTTAGCTCGTTGGCTTTGGTACAGATTGATTTTTTTTTATAGCTCTAATTTAATTTAAATTTGAATATGTCATTTCATTTGAAATTCTGAGCTCTAAGTTGATTTAGAGCTAAGATTGCAATTGACTCATAGATTTTATTCAATGCTTGGATTTGGTATGCATATATTACTTCTAATTTTGCCTAAGACCTTCTGCAAAATTTTGAAATTGCCATTGAGATTCAAATAAGAAAATTTGAAATGTTAACAGAGAGATTGCTTGCAATAAGGTGCCTTTAGTTACTGGTAGTGTAGCTTCCAATGATTTGCCAAAGAGCTCACATAAGCAACGTGTGAGTTGTCGGAGGAGTGGCTCCTCCCAGTATCCGAGTTCCACTACTGGGTGGCAGAAGTGTTACCGAGGACCATCAACAGCAATGTTGATAGCTGGTCGTTAGTCAAAATTGGGCAGCAGTTGCTGGAATATGGTGAGACCCTCTTTAATTCAGTCAAACTAAGTAAGTCCATAACAAGAAAAGAGATGCATTAATTCTGAAATACACTTATAAAGAGGAGGGAGAAAGTCTCAAGGGGCATAGCGTAGGTGGTTGGGCTAAAGGCTTGTATAAGGCAGACCTCTAGTTCGATTTTTGTGGGCGCTATGCTTTTGTGTCTTAAGACGGTAAGGCGTGACATCCAAGTTGAAGGGTGTCTCGTTCTATCACTAACACCGACGCAGCTCAGGACTTCGGAGGCAGAGAGAATGGGGGGGGCCTTCGGGCTTCGCTTCGAGCGGTGGGATTGATCCTCTCGCTCACCCGAAAGAGGAGGGAGAGAAGGGTGCACCCTGGCTGAGGTGGGGCCTGTGTGGCGATGACTGTGTGTCCATGTGTGGTGAATAAAAAATATGGCCATTGGATGAGTTTTGGAACATTTTTCCAAGTTTCTTATTTCCGGAAACAAAAAAATGACCGTTGGGCTTCGTCTCGCACTTCCTCTGTCTCGCACAAGGGCTTCCTTGCAGTTCTTCCTCCTGCGTCGCTGTGATGGGATGGAGTTCTGCATCTCCCACGCCTTGCTGAATTCTTTCCTGCGCGGCAATGGTCGCCACCTCTATCGCGCTCATCTTTCTCTCTACCACCAACCCACACACCTTCTGTAGATGAAATGCATGTCAGAATCTCAATAGGCCATAACTCCACCGCAACGGAAATCAACCGGAAGGAAAATCCCGCGAATGCTGGAATTGCCAACGGAAGAACACGAAAAAGCCTAGTCCAAAAATCCTGCCTCCAAAGCCACAATCCCCCAACTCATCCGCGATCTCCGATTCCATAACGCATGGAAAGATTCACACCCCTTGCATCACGAATTGCGATTAGCCTCCTTATACAAGCCAAGACTCAAAGGAGAAGCTGCGAACCTCTACAAACAAAGAAATGAAATGCGGTAAACTTTTACTGCATTGCTAAGCATCCACATGAGTCCAGAGCTACAAGAGTCGTATCCACCAAAAAGAAAAAATGAGCGGCTCCAAGGCTTCAAGCGAACTTGTGCCATCATTCTTGATCGGCGAAGAGCGTTCTATTGTCGGATTGCAAGATGCTCAGCAACAGCTAACCACAGAGAGAGAGACCGAAAAACGGCGAGAGAGAGACAGAAGGGTTGGGATGATCGGGGAGAGGCTTTTTCCTTTTTCTTTTTTATCTCGCTCGTGGTCAGTATTACTAATGCCACGTTTATCGAAGTGGACATGGAGGAGGAAATGGGAGGAACTTCTGTTTATATACGGCATTCCGATTCCTTGTACATCTTATTCATTATTTGATTTCCAGCAACAGAAAATTAGATCCATTTGATTTCCATCTACAGAAAATTAGATCAAATTTGTGCAATTGAAATGGTTTTCTTTGTGAAGCTATATTCTGATGGGACGTGAAATTGACCTGATTCGTGCAAGTCATCCAAAATTCTATGATAGGTTAATCGATTTCAGTTCTCTTTGAATCGAATGCATTCTCGAACGGTGAAAATGCAGAAACACATTCTCACATATAAGAAGCTAAGAAACAAGTTTCCTAAAACTTGTTTCCAATACATTAAACTAAGAAATGAGTTTCAGAAATTTTTTTTCTCATTCATCACACACACATCAAAATGAGAATGGAAAAGTTTTTTTTCCATTCTTTTATTTCAGAAAATTTATTTCCAGAATTTTTTTTCCAATTCAAAATTTCCAATCCATCAAACGGCCCAATGAAACCGCTGGAAATCTAGTTGAACGATTGAAGATTGTACCATCAGCATATATATTCTAATTTGTTCCTTATTACAAAAACAAAGGCGAGTCATTTCAAAAACAACATTTGTAGAACTTTATCAGGACGCCCTGCAGTTATGAGGCCTACCTCGTCCGAAGATTTACACACATATCTAAAACTGCTTAGCAAAAAAAAAAAAAAAAAAAACTGGAAAACACTGATGACTCCGCTTCCAATCACTTTTCCTTTCAAAAATCAAAAGAGCCCTAACAGGGAATTTCCAAAGAAACCCTGTCGTTACGACCAGCATAATTATATATTTACCATTGGTTAGTTTATTTGGCATATAAGCAAAACTGGCAGATCGAGTTGTTTTCAATTCCACAATCAGTTGATATCTAATAGTTTCCAAGGGGCATAATCAGCCACTTCCTATAAGATCTACAGCTAAGCCATGAATTTGGGAATATAAATGGTTAAGGGTACCTTTCAAATTTTGATGCCTTTAGCTGCAATAACTCAAAAGAATCCAGATTTTCTGAAACAAGTTATGAATTCCAAGGATAAACTAGTTAGAAGCAAAAGACGCAACAGCATTTGTTTCTTCTTGTAAAAGAAGACCATCAATAAAGACGTCCAGGCTTTCACCTTGCAACACATCATGTATATTATGACATGTCACGCCAATGCGATGATCTGTCACACGACCTTGAGGAAAATTGTATGTACGAATACGCTCTGACCTGTCCCCACTTCCAATCTGCAAAATCATCACCAAGGGTAAGTGTTGTAAGAAAATGTAATGAAAATTTGAAAGTCTTCTAACTATTTTTTTTATGATTGGCAAGATTTTAGTAAAGCCGGTTGGACATCGAGCAAATACAACTTAAAAAAACTTAATGAATAACAAAAATGGCTTCTCAATGTAAAGTTTTCCATGGGCATGGCGCTTGAAATAGTTGTCAGTTGTCTTGGGCAATAAATTAGGACAGCTAAAATTTTGAATTTAATTTGTTATGTTTTCCATTTGTTACTCTCTCAGATACAAGCCTTGATAAATGACTATCTCTCACCAAATATCGGATCACTTTAGATACTCTTATACTTCACTGACCACAATCACAAGGGATATGATTATACACCAAATAATAATAAAAAAGGATTATTATATTCCTATTAATGCATGAAGAGATGCACGTCTATTATAATGGGGAAGCCCCTTTAGTTCCGGGCCAGCATCTAGACATGGGCCTTGGGCAATGCCCAACAGCGGGAAGACTAGCTGCTGGCCGTTCCTAACGGCTAGGCCTGTTTACTTTGGACATTTGATTTATTGTACACAATATAAAAGAAAATACATAAAAAAATGTAATTATTTACATAAAAAGTATACAATATACATTATGACAATAAATATAAATATACATGCAAACTTATATACGCATGCACACATACACATATATCATAATATATACACGTACATATTTTAACACCCATACTCCTCTCTCAAATTTACAACATAATCACCGGAGGAACATAAGATGGGGCGAGATAGAGCTTTGGTAAAAGATCTGCTATTCTGACACCACACAAAAAAGACAAATAAGATTCTCCAAGATTTCTGATCTCTCTAACATAGTGCCAACCCCTTTTTATATGTTTTGTTCGCTTGTGAATTCTCTGATTGCTGCCAATGTGAATGACGCTTCTTTTGCAGCAGGAGCCTGCTTGGTCTGAAGTATGAATGCTAATATTGAGAAGAAGCATAGTTAAAACCAAATAATCTCTCAAGTAGGGTTGGTCATGGCTCTATCTTCTGATTCCGTGTAAGACAACATTTTTTGCTGCTTCATGTAAGATTTTAATCAAATGAAAATGCTAAAATATACCAAAAATTTAATCAAATTAAAATACTTAATATACCAAAAATACAAAAATTAAGTTTGTCATGTCACGTACCCGGACCCAGGTCGAGTTGTATCAACAGGGGTACCTCTATCAATAATAAGTGTTCAAGTTACATAGTCTGAAACAAGTTCATCGAAGATTCTAAAACAAAAGGTTCAGCATACGTGACTGCAGTAGTGCAGTTCTATGTATGCAGAACCTTGTCTAGGAAAATAAATCAATTACTGATATGAAGCTATGCATACACAGTCCATATTTTAAGCTTTAGCATTTTCACAGACCTGAAAACGAACATATTAAACAAAGTACAAGGAAATGATATAAAGAAAATGCAAACCATAAAGCTGCACAAAATGAATGATTTTACTTAATAAAAAAGAATATCCACACGAAAAGAACAATACAGATTTACATAATCCAGAGGAAATATTAGTTTATAAGGATAAAAAAAAAAGTATAAGCAAAGTATGCATCAATACCTTCAGCATTACAGTAAAAAAGAAACACATTGAAGCAACACACAAAGTAGGAGAAAATGACTCAATACCATTCACCACAGGGCAGAAAGAAACCACTCGAAATGCAAGGGTTTGCCAGAAAAAGTAAAATAAAGAATGCCGAAGAGAAACGACGACTGGAGATGCACAAATGTGTCCAGCGCATGCAAATGTCAGTTGCTGGGAAATCTCATCAGAAATCCACACAGTTGCAGACATAATGAACGTTTGCCCAATTGTTGGACTAAAATGCCACAACCAATTTTGACCAAGCCCAGAAATGTTTGGATATGGGCCTGGGTTCGTCAACCACACCTGATACGGTCAGACCCATGTCTAAGCCATGTCCTGACCTCCACCCATACCAGCAGCTGTGTTGGGTCTTGTTGACATGGGCACATCGCGCAAATAAAGGTGTCTGTAACAGGTACTTTCTCTCCAAAGTCAATTTAGTACAATCTAGTTCAAATCTGATGTGAATCTAAATCGAACACCAACTTGAATTATTGTTCTGACATAAATCTAGATCATATATAAAGCCTGAAGGCTGAATATTTTCATCAATGAAACTCAATAAATCTGGATCTCATCATCCCACAATTTTGATCTTTTTTTCATGATCCAATGTAAAAAAGAAAAAAATACTATGTGTTCAATATTTTTAGAAGTTGATTAGAGGTTTTCTGAAATTTTAGAAAGTTGGAAGGGTCCACTTTATTGTTTTCTTATTTCTAGTGGACTAATTTTGTAAAGTTGTTAATACCCTAATCTCTTTTAATATGAGTTAGGGTTACGTGAATCAAAATCAGAATGTTTCCTTTCTCTCTCTCTCTCGTCCCTTTCTTCCTCCCATAGTGAACATGGTATCAGATCGACGACCCTAGGGATTTAGGGTTTCATGCTCCTTACCTCTCTTCCTCCTTTCTCATCTTTCCCGTCAGTTAGGGTTTCACGTCTGAAATCACTGCTGATTACAAAAGGAGCAATCAAACTGGTTTGGGAAAAGGGGCTAATCACGTTTAACATGTAGAGACGTGATTAGCACCCTGATGTTCCTGATTGAAGACATTGAGTTGCAAAAAAAAAAAAAAACAAATCTGATGTCGTTGTGAATCTTGCTGCCGTGGCAGAAGGTCAGGCCATCCACAAGGGTATGCTGATCAAATCTGATGTCATTGTGTATGTTGCTGTCGTGGAAGAAGGTCAGGCCATCGACAAGGGTGTGCTGATCTGCTTGGTTGGGTTCTGCCTCGTGGATCTTCACATTTAGAGGTATTTTTTATTGGCAGCGTTGAAATCATATGGAGGGAGAACATCGTTGAAGTCAAGTGGTGTAGTCTGGTTTCAGATTTTTTTTTGGGCAGCATCGTTGGAGTCAAGATTAGTTTCAGTTTGCCTCGTTTTCCAGCATAGTTGACGTTGAGTGGAGCTGTCCAACCTATGCATGCTTGCTGCCTAATATCTATATCTAATATTGCTGCTTGATATCTACATCTGACAGTAGTTATCTACGTCTGAAACTAGCCAGCTATTCTATGGTTGCGTTCATATTGCTGCACGTCTGGTTGTGTTCATCTTGCTGCATTTCTTTTTTGGTTGTGATCCATGTATTCTATAATTTTACTATGGCTGACAGCAGTAGGTCAGAAGGGCCTAATGAATATAAGATGGCGAGTAACTCCTTCTATGGAACTACAATCAAACTTGATGGTTCAAATTATGAAATTTGGTCGAGGGTATTTATGATGTCGGTGGCTGGTCATAGGAAGAAATATATTCTTGAAGAAAGATGAACCTCTTGAGAAAAAAAGAATATATGCTACTTGGGATGAAGATAATAACATTGTGATGTCGTGGATCATGAACAGTGTAGAGTCCCGTATCACTCCAACAATTGCGTGTAAGAATCTTGATACGAACACGTCTCTCCGTCCACAATTCTGATATATTGGAGATAGAGAAAGAAAAGCAAAGAGAAGACGATGAAGAAGGTGAGGAAAGTCGGCCAAAAGTACGGCCACTGTGTTCAGAGCTTTCATTTATAATCTGACCCTAATTAGGGTACAACAGAATAGTACATCATAGAATAAAAAATTACAAGATGCCACCGCTTAAGTGACTTTAGGCGTGTGGATCTAAGGGGAATGGATCGGGTCTGAATGGACCCGATCCCCATACGCTAACAGCCCCCCTCAAGTTGTGCATTAGATTTAATCATGCACAACTTGTTCTTCAAATCC